>CM052339.1:4582094-4610784 GCA_028455595.1 Lasioglossum vierecki
TTTCCGGGAAGTACACGAATTTTGGGACACCCTGTATATTCCACCAACGAAATCGGCAGATTCTAGGGTTTTCATCAGTGTTGCTAACCTCTAAGCTGAAAAACGGATTTGGCGACACTGATAGAAGCTTCTGCCTGATTACCACGAGACGGAGCTGCTTGTTATTTCCATATTCTGGTTTTCAATATCACATTCCATTCTCGATTCCATATAGATTTCTTATAGATTCCGAGCGGTTATGCTCGGTAATTTGCGTGCGATTGCAATGAGCCTTCACACAGCTCGTAACATGTTCGTATAATGACAAACAACTCGATCCCGCTAACACTGTTTCGCTTGATTTTCTAGTAATATTCTAGTAATATTCTGCCTGTACCTTACCCCCTAAATAAGTATATGCAAGTACCCTCTCTGGCAGGTATATGAAATGGCTCGAAAAGCATTGTAAACTGCCTTGAATATTATCCTTTATTTGGACAAAGGAGTTTCCCGCAAATACAAATGGCGCCTCTTCACTTGAACGTAATGTGTGGTTAATCTTGATTTATTGGAAGAGATAGTGACTGATAGACATTCCGATAAAACATGACTAATACAAACGGATTTTCAGACTCGCAAGAGTCTGCATTACTCGACGACGAAGCGTTTTCGGAGTTGCAGAGAGAAATGTAAGAAATCGTTTTGTTATGATACTTTCGTGTCACGTCAATTTTTTTCAGCTTCCAAAGTGAATGCAATCCTGACTCGAAATTTTTATTCATTTTTACCGATGTCGGTCTAAATATAATTAACGTTTTAATCCTACGAAAATGTAATTGAATTTACAAACATATTTAGTGCAGTAATTACAGTTTTAATAACATCGGATGTGGCGTGAACGAAATTTTAAACTTTCTAAAAAGTACATCGTGATAATTATACATGGTTTCTTTTTGTCACTTGATATAGCGGAAGCAATACTTTGCCATTATTAACAGCAACTGAGTTAGAAGACGATATCGAAATAAAATTCAACATTGACAATACATACAATGAAGTAAAATATGATATGAACAATTTAACACAGAACTACATAGAAGGGCAAAAAATGAACACCGAAGAATCTCCGGAATATTATCCGTCATCGGAAGCTACTACTCCAGTAAGAGAAGAATTTCCTGGGTGTTACAATTTTCAATTTTCCCTAGCTAACCAGGAATCTACCAAACACCGAGTTGTAAGTAATCTCTTTAGATTATGGAGTCTTTGTAAAATAAGAGCGCAAGCTCAATATATTTCTTTTGTTCTGTTAATAGTATTCTCAATCATTGCAAAAAGTGTTCATTAACATGGAGGAAACACTGCCACTGCGTTTTAAATGGGATCCACCCAATGATGGTTTATATTTGCGCACTACTATGGTTTTCAGTTTAGATCAATATGCGAGCGATCCTGTTAGAAGGTGCCATAACCATATGGCATTAAACAATACAAGCAATCGAAATTACGATCCAAGAGTAATCAAACACGTTGTTCGTTGTTTGGATCATTCGAGCATGTACGAAGAAAGAAATGAGCATTTATCTGTACTGACTCCCCTTCATACACCTCAACCTGGGTCACAGTATGTCCCATTGAATTTCAAGTTTTTATGTAAGAACAGTTGCCCATCTGGCATGAATCGCAGACCGACAGATTTAATTTTTACTTTGGAGGACCATAAAAGAACAGTACTGGGTAGACGAATACTTTCTGTAAGAGTTTGCAGTTGTCCAAAAAGGGACAAAAAGAAAGAAGAATCAGAGCTTTCAGACTCACAACCTGATGTTAAGAAAATAAAGCTTTGCGTACCTGTTGCTAAGAAAGTAATGCCATCTTGCGATACGCACGTTTTTAATGTTCAACTAAAAATAGTTGGAAAAGAGAACTATTTAGCGGTATTAAAGTATGCGTACGACATCATGGCCGGCCAAGCCGCGCGAACTAGCCAGTATGAATTCTTTAAACCATATATGGATGACATATTACGTAAAACACCATAAATAATTATGGAATCAAATACCAATATATCTGTGCCTTAGTGCGTGATTATAGTGGATAGCGACAAAAAACCAATGTAACGAACCGCTCCACTATATGCATGTATACAGTTGCATTTCAATTCGCTGCTCCACTATAAACGCACCTTTATAGATATCAAATAAGCATGGTCCATTATTGTTTAACCATGTACCATTAATTGTATACTTTACAAATACATTGGATACGTATTTTTATAATTACATTCATCGTTAATTTTAATAATAAAATATGTATTGTATCCTTAAATCTGTTGGTTGTAAGACGAAACAACAAAAGTCCAGCAGACTAACTGTATTTCAAGTAATCTTACAATCAGTGGAACATTATTATACATATATTTTTATATATTAGTATTGTGATAATCGTGTATCGAGTTTTTACGTTAAATTTTAATCTAGTTGTTCGTTTATTAATTATAACAATTAAAAATAATTTCGTTGCTTTTTTTACATATACGTTGTTACACGCCCAACTGTTCACGTGAGCCGTATTCATTCAATTGAATGCCCAATGTAAATAATGATAATGAGTTTGGTAGCGGTGCAATATGTTCTGGCGACACGGTGATGGGAATTTCGAGACTTGCTACGCTTCGTCGCATCCTTATTTCGGTACTGTTTTCTCCTCGGGCATGCAGAACCCATTCCCATGAATTTGACCCCGTCGCGCACGAGATCCAGACAGCTTCCTCCTCGTACTGTACATTGGTAATTCATAGTACCGTTTCCTTATAACAACGGGTTAATAACAATAGAAAAGAATATACCTGCAAGAAAAAAAGCTCGCCAGCATAATGTAATATGTAAACAGCGTTAATACCAAACGGAAGCGGCAACGGAATCTGTACAGGAACAGAATAGAAATGAACGTGCGGAGCTTCGTGAACTCCGCTCAGGTGTTCCAACACCAAGTCAGGTGTAATAACATCTCTACAACCACTTTGCCTTCGGAAAGGGCACGCTATTTGCGTAGAGGATACAGAGTCCACAGAACCTTTCCAAACGGGTGTCGTAGGCACGCTGGATGTTAAACTGGCAGTACTCGATATTCTGCTGACAGCGCTCGACATTCTGCTGACAGCGCTTGATATTCTATCCGTAGCATCGGTTTGCAAAGACTCGTTGATAACATTTTTCATCGTTTCTTTCGACAATTCTCCTGTGCTCGCAGACTTTGTACGATCGCACAATCTCAATCGATCCTCGAATTTCAAACTGTTGGTCGACACTTCGGTCATGCTAGATACTCCTTTGGATACTATTGCTAAATTGTCCGCTGAAGCAGCTTTCTCTACTCCACCAAAGAATAATTTAGACAGTAGCAAGTGATGCGTCTTCAAAATCGCGCCATTATTTTTCGATTTGCCCGGTGGCACGATTTTCTTGTTACTTTTGCCAAAGAGACGATCTTGGAGGGACCAACCTTGGTATTCCATACTGTCACATGGATTGTCCTTTATCTGAAAAGCGTCTCGAAATACCTTATGAAGTTTGTCCGCGAGCAAGCATCTACCTTGGCCTAATCTGACTCGGCAAACTGGGCAACGAGATGTCCTTGGTCTGCATCCTACGCAAATAATATGCCCGTGAACACATTGAGAGACTGGGGGCGTTGAACTCTCCAAACAAATTGGACATTCTAGAGCCTTCACCTAAACAAACATAATGATTTCATTGAGGAAACAGCATAACGTTATAATACTTTAATAAAAAAAATTAGTTGAGTTAATGCACTTACAACTCCGGATACCGCATTTGCCAATTTACTTGCTACGTCGGTCAGAGGTCCCTTTATAGCTAGTCCTGCTTCTGCTTCTGCTTTTTCTTCTTCTTCGTTAGTATATCTCCAGACAAACAAATTTATATTTTGTTTCTGATGCTGGTGAATGAATGTTGCAACATCTTTTATTTTTAAACCTATTAAATCCTCCCCATCGATATTTACTAAACAATCGCCAGCTCTGAGACATAACAAGTTAACTCGTGTAAGTTAACAAAATTTCTTCATTTTAATTTCATTTAGTCTTACCTAAGACCACATGCATCCGCAAGGCTTCCGGTTTCGACGCAACTCACCCAAGGATAAGGATCCCATTTCGATTTCGTGAGATGAAATCCACAAGTTTTAGCTTCCTTAACATTTTGTAACTTTACACAAATTTTTCTCGTGATCGACGAGTTTAATCCACATCTTTCGTCTAATAAAGGTGTCATGAATATTTTAACACCTGCTGCTTCGGTCAACAATTGTGGACTAGATGTGATAGACATATTTATTTCAAAATCGTTTTTATTTCAAGAGTATTTCTTCACTTAATTTTAGACAACATTTCGAATAATCGTCGAGATTACATGTAATGTTAACTTAAAACACAAGACACCATTCTTCGAAAATAAGACAGAAATGTTTTTGTGCCGTTTTGCATATCTCATCTGTCTGTAATCATAATTATGCTAACGAGGACACTAACTGGAATTCGATATTATAAGAGTGATTAACTGTGATCTTTCCATGGACCGTGCCATGTTTAAACTGATCAAATCTGGTCTTTGAGTAAAGTAAAAGTCGAGCTACTATTGCTTGATCACCTTCACCTAATTCCACGACCTTGACACTTATCATGAGACGAGAAACTGCAGCTTCTACCATTTCTCTTAAATTTTAAAGATATCAACTCTGTGTCAAAGAAACTAATTTTTCAGTGAATAATGCAAATGTATCTCACGTTTCCATGCTTATATTACTTTAATAATAAATTTTTCTTGGCAGCAATGACCAGTGAATGCATATATAGACATATGTTCGATTTCCTTCGTTAGTAGTACACCTAAATATACTTACATGGAATAATTACAAGTACCCATTCGGGTTTCATAAAATTCCAAAAAATGGAATTACACCAGTTTCTATATTTATTGCAAATTCGCTGTTTGCATTAATGAAGGCTATGAATTCTCGTATGTTTAAAGTATAAAGATTCTTAGAGATCTTCGATACGGTAAATGTACATATTATGCTTAAGTCTTAGAAACAACATGATAAGTATTTCTCTTTATCTACTATTTGGTAAGAAGGCAAACTCTCCCGCAACTTCGACTTGGAAGAACATACAGTTGGATTGTCGATATAAGAAGTTTAAAATTATATTATGCTGGAAATAATTGAAATGCATCTGATACGTATAGATAAAATGTAGCTAGGAGTCTTTGTTCGTTGATAATAACATTCTCGGTAGAAGCTACTGGTACAATATATTCAAGCATTGACTCAATGTGTGTAACGTGGTATGCGCTGTAGCTTTAAGAACTAGTAGGTCAGGGTCCAGGTTTAAGCTCGAATTTTCAATAGTTTGCGCCAACGCGTGATTATGTTTCTCTACTTTGCTCAATTGTTCCTGACAATTAGCGAAAGCATCTAAAACTTCTAACTTAGCCACTGGATTCCTATTGGAGTTGGTCGAGTGTTCTCTGGGAGGCAGGGGAGGATGACTGCTGGCTATCGCCCTGGTATACATTTCTGTGACAGCCCGTAATTTGTCCACCCATTCTTGACGAGCACGGGCGTCAGTGGCTCTTAATTTGATCATGTCACCTAAATTCATTACAGAGATATTTATACCAAAAGAATGTAAAATATGAAAGATATATATAATTTATTAACAATATCCAAGCAGCAATTATTAACAGAGGATATACGCGCGATACCGTTTGCACAAGTGCTTTTATATGTAAACAATGATATATAAAATAGATTAAAATATTAATTAACATACCTGTAGCGGAATTGACAGTGAATGTATTAGAATCTTCGTCACTCGGTGCAATCACTGCACCCGCTAAGTATATTGAACATCTCGGTCGTTGATTCTTTTCGGATTCACTAAGAAAATAATGCAATTCACCAGTTTCAGGGCTGAGGATAAACCAACGGTACTGCCAGCCTTTCATCGCATTGGTATATTTATGTAATAAACCCTCATAAGGGTGCCTTATTTGAACGTTCATCATTTATTGTTTCTATTGTTTGGAAGCCTCGTAGTGTTTAAATTAGACAGTTGCGTGTAGCAGTCTGTCACATACAAACTGTCATATCAAGAAAGGTTAGTCGGGTATTTTTAAGTTAGGTTAGAATGAAATGTAAATAACACGCGGCGATAATGGGAAATACATATAGATACCAATACATACGCGGTACAGGAGAAAATGAAATACTACAAAGAGAATAATTTTGAGTATTTTATGATTTTTATTATTCTATATATTTAAACGCGTTATACAAACATTTTATTATTTTTATTAGTTATTGTATCTCAATGGTACGAAATGGGAAAACGTAACTTTGTTGCATATATATATATAATGCGTATATATTGCATACATATATATATGTATATATACATATATATATAAAAACATTTCTTTCATAGTATCAAATCTTTACGAGAACAAAACAATATACTTAAAATTCTAACTGAACCTTTTAAAAAATACTTTTTATGATTTTAGTAATTTTCTTCTTCCAAGAAGCCGAATCCTCCAACAGTGGAGGAATATTATATATCTTTTATTGCGTTATCAGACCTTCTTTAATTAATTGATCTCGAATAGTTGGCAACTCCACGTCATAATATCCGTCGTCTGATTTGCATTCGACTATCTTTATTTCAACGGTAATACCGTTTTCAATCAATTCCGTAATCTTCTTCTCAATTTCCGGTGAATATTTTTCGTTTTTGGTAGGAGCTAAATCTAGATAAGAATGTTTTGTAAGGGACGAGTATTTTAAATGAATGCAATACGTGTACCGGATACTTACTGACGATATTGCAAATGCTCGCAAGTGCATTAGGAGTCATAAAATCTTTCGGCATAGGCCGTATATCCTTATGAGAAACTATTGCGATAGTTCCATAGTCAACGAAGAAAACGGAACTGTTCCCTTCGTTTTCAACACGACGGAAACAAATAGCTCGGTTCCACGCATCATCATAATGAACTATGCATAGTTCGTTGTTACGAGGGATATAATACTTTGTTTTCTCGCAATATTCAGTCATCTAGAACGAACACAGAAATGAATATACAATATTCCTGTAACAAAATCGGAGGAATTTCTATAAAAGGTACCATTTGGGGCATCACGCCGAGGACATGAGACATTAGCTCATAATCTACTGGACAAACAGAATAAGTGTAACCATCTTGAATACAGTTCAATACAATTACTTTCACAGTCTCGCCTATTTTTCCTATAGACGCTACATCTAAATCGGTTTTCATGTAACACGTTGTATCTGTAACAAATTGCAGTTTTATACTATAGTGGCACGACGATCGTTCCAAAATTGATTAATAATCAATAATCCTTAATAATCACCTTCCTTCTCAGCTTTATTCCAAGTTGGTACTAGCATATCTTTTATGCTTTCATTAACACACTCCCCAGTAGATGTTTTAAGGTAAACACCATCTGTCAACGGTATACCTTCAAAGGTGCAGATCAAAGGAATATCTCCACTTATTAAGTGGCCGAGGTATTCACTTATTTCTTTAGTCATAGGGACATCTTGAGGTACATCTTTCAAAACTATCTTACTCACACAAGACCTTAGCTGTTCAAATAGTTCCCATATTAATAAGTTTCACCGAACATTATATTGGTATATAAACATTAGATCGTAACAAACCTGTTTCAACTCATCGCTCAGGACCTTAAGCTTCTTTATATCGGTAACCTCCGTATTACCGAAATCAACATATGAAATTACAAGTTTGCTCTCCTCTACTTTCGTAACAATCGCACGGTAGAAATTGTCATCTACATAATGTGCTATTACCATTTGTCCAACAACTGGTGGTTCACTCAACGATGGAGCTAACAGAACAACACAATGTATTAATTTGTTACAGAGGAAAAGTTATTATGAAAAACTTTGTATACCTGTTTGTGCACATTTTGCAACACTTTGCATAACATGGAGGTAGTGGTTCGTGTCTTCAGAAGGCCGAGCATACATAGCGAAATGACTTCGGAAAGCAGTCAGGTATACCTATTGCAACCATCAGATATTTTAATAGCACCGTATACCATGGAACATATTGCACAATAAGTTTTTATAATTGTTATTTATGTTATTTAAATAGAAATGAACGTTCGCACCTCAGACTTATTCTTTAATGTCGCATATTGCAGCCCTTTTTGTTCAGGCGCTGGCGCCCATGGCTTCAAAACAGCCTTCACATTGCCAGCCGCCTCGTCGACGATATTTACCTCAATTTCGTTTTGATTTTTGCGTGCCAATACTTTGATCTCGTAATGCTCTCCCTTCTATTGGGCATAAAATAACGTGTAAATGATTTTTCATAAAGTCATACAACATATGCCATAAACTTACAGTAAACTTTCTTCCCGTATCAATTATCTTGCACTTGGCACTAAAAGCACAAATGTTCACGAAACTCTCAGGACATGGCACAATTTTAAAAACTTCCATAGTTTTAGCATGATCTATTGCAGCTAGTTTTAAGGGTGCTTCCAACGATAAAATATATCCTCTGACCCACTCTTTGTAGAGGACTGATTCACCACATACTAAATCTCCTATCTGCGGTCTACAAATATTACAATTCTATTAATTAATGCTTAAACATTTAGTAATTCATTAAATATAAACCAATTTAATAATGATATAGTAATTTTTAGCGGAACCTCAAAGTTTCCACTTGAGTGCTAAGAGGGTTAATACTGACCTGGAATTAAAAGTTTTTTCTGTCTGTTCACACGCGCTACTCATTTCCTGGTAAAGCTTTTCATAGTCAGAAACTGTATCCGTTGATAATAATGTAATGCTATAAACGTGATTATTTAATTCGGTGTGTATTACGATAATACCCGAATCCCCAACAGATAGAATGTTCACTATGCTCTCCGGTTTCTTAGAAGTAGTTGTTGCAATCTTTTTACTAGTGTTACATGCTACCGGACCCAGACTTTTTGAAGATTTTAATGCTTTCATTACTACTGTGGGAATTGCTGAAATCCGTTGGTCCAGTTTTGGAATCTGTACTTTCAGTGCCGAGTTTTGAACTTCTGGCACCGCTATACCATTTTGTTTACACTGCACTGTGGATGTATCATTTTCTCCTTTAACTTCCACATCGATCACTTTATTTGTGTCAACGGATATCATTTTGACGCTTATTACATCTTCGTAAGAGAGATTTTTATGCTTAGCAAATTCTTTCTCAGATAAACGAATTTTAGCGGCATATCTCGGAACGTCTACCAGTTGAGGAATTTTCCTGAAATCGTTTGTGTCCACGACTTCGTCGTTACCAAAATCGATGTAATGCACAGTTACAGGATCTAATGATTTTACTATTGCTCGGTGCCATATATTTTCATACTTGACCGCGTACAGTTCTCCGACAACTGGTTGAACTTTTTTCATTTCTTCAGCTACCTCTTGCAAAGTGGTCATTAATACACTGATATCTTCATTGTCTTCTACTTTCTGAACCCAATATTCACGTTCACTTTGCACAATTATTTGTACGTCTGTAAACTTTGACTTTGACAAAAACATTTGCTGTGGGATAGCAATAGCTTTTTCCATTTTAGTCACATCTTGTATGCCGAAGTTTTGTCGCGGTTTGGCGTTGGAACTGTCCGACTTTGTGTGATCTATCGTTTTATCGGAAGATGAAAGATCTTGCGACTTTTTCAACGATGTGTTAATAAGCTCTTTAATAGTCTCGTTACTATGATTTTTGTCATCCCTTGAATTATTTATTACACCATTTCGACTTGGTACAGGAGTACTTGTAGCCCTATTCGTTTGTTTCGGAGATGTATCACATTGATCAATATTCTTAACAACGTTCGATTTGTTCAAATATTTTACATCATTCTTCTTAGGTTTTAGGTCAGTTATCTGTTCGTTTGTATCAAAGCTAGACGTGTCTGTATTTTGAGATGCTGCATTACTAGTTCCTTTGGGTCGACGAAGGGGAACTTGAATAAAAGGAATAATCCTACTATGGGTCTGTTCTTCATTTTGGTTTTGCGAGATGTTCACGGAATTCATTGCTGGCACTAGAGCTCTGAAAATAAAATGCAGGGCATCTTTTAATACATTAAATATTATCATAGATCGATATCTTCTATCATACTTACGGAATAGATTGACATTCTATTCTATGTTTTGGCCAGTCGGCTACTTGACAGTTCTTACTACAGTAAAAACTGTGGCATTTCTCGCAAGTGAACTTTGTTATTTTTTCACATCTTCCGCATTTACCAACTGCATCTTCTAGCGTGTCATTACCATACTGGTACATACCCTGTTAAATTAAACGTCTATCATTCGTACCGCTTATTTTATTCATTAATACTACAGTTACCATATTCTACTCACAGAGGTTCGTTTTTCATATACGTTGCTAATATAATTTGGAATTTCAGAATTTGGTTCAGGAATCTCATACATCGTATAGCCACGTCCAAGGGACACGTGTCTTTTACCATCTTGCGAAACGGTCAGCACACCTCTACAATGTTTTTATAAAAGTGTTACCAGTACATGTAGCACGTACATATTATGAATAATATTTCAATAATACCTCGTCCATAATGCATTTGTATCTTTGTAGGGCCCTGCATTTTCGTATGGATTATAAGTGTACGGATCAGTAGGATAATTGTATAGTAAGTCATTCTTTGTTGAATACGGTAATTCCACAACTTGGTCTATTCTTTTGAAAGCATCCATAGGTCGACCACGTCCTGACGTTTGTATTCTGTACATAATTTATTCATTTAAGTTACCGTTGCACATATACCAATGAAAATACATAGCAAATACTTACACAGGCTTGTTCATACATCTATTATCTTGCCTAACAACATGTATTTCTTCTTTGTGAGCAGGAGCTGTTGTAGAATTCGTACTCTTAGAACCCCGTTCTCTGCTTAACGATACTTTCAAACGTAAAGGTGGCACATTGTTTAATTCTTTGATGGCTATTTGAGCTTCACGACACGCTCCATACGTAATATAACCCCACGCACTATTTGGTCGATAAAAATGTCCAAGGACATTCCCATAATGATTAAAAATTTCCAAGAAACCGTCCTTAAAACGCGAAAATGCAAAGTAAATTTCATTTATTAAACTCTGCGCAGAAAGTAGTGTTTTTTTGCAATGTATTTTAATAAATCACATAGAACGAAATCTTTAATCTTATTCATTAAAAAATTTATTTGAACACAATCACGCATACGTACCTCGTTCAATTCTTCAGGTAAATTGTTCACATACAATGTGAACTCTGTGCTAGTATTGCTGTCCAAACAAAAAATTTTTAAAAAAAAATTCTTAAAAATAATAAATATAGGAAACAAAAAACATGGGAAACGAATAATAACATAGGAAACAAAAATTGTTTTTTAAAAAAAAAACCTCGAGCAACACTTAGTCGAAAGGCGACACGTTGTTGAAAGGCAACACGTTTCCGCACGTGCAATAAAAGATTCGATTGCCAGCAAGAATTAAAAGCGAAAAACGTTAAAATCTATATTAAAGTAACGTTATATTTTTAAATTGATTATTAACAATTTACTTTGACTCTTACCTTTCGTTTGCCGGCATGTCTGTTATAACATTAGGCTCGTAATACGCCATCGTCAATTTTACGAATACCTATTCAAATACTTTATAAAAGGGTCTATTCCGGCCAACGGTAAGCGTTACTTCTGTCAGAAAGTAAATAAAAGAGGTTTCGAACGATTAAAGTCGCAACAGAAATTTGAATCGGCTAGATCGGCTATCACTATTCGGGTTCAAATCAAAAGCACATCCCGACGGTTTACTCTATCGAGAATGTGTACCTTACTTGCGCACTACCTTACCACACCGTTACACCAATACTATTGATTGTTATCTACGTATACCTCATATGCAGAATGTAGAGAGGAAATAAGAGTGGTCGCACTGGCTCACAGTCTTTTCCGCCAGTTCTGCCACCACTTTCGTCGGTATCCTCTCTTGTACACGGTACATAGTTTACGATTCCTAAAACAGGCATGCATGTGTATGTGTGAATTGTAAAGAAAGAAAAGAATCCGTCAAAAAACCGGTGACATTCTGAATGGAAACAAATATCAATAGAATTGCGTCTTATTTAGTAGTAAGAAACGTACGTAGTAAAGAGTGGAAATATTTCAAGGACATGTTTGTGATTTTTCTGTTATTCGATAAAAAGATATATAAAACTATGTATATATTTTTCATCGTATACAGTAACAAATTGTGTTTTTGGTAGCGATTGTAAATATATTTATTGATCGAGTAAACACGTTTCGTGTATTTTGTTTGTTCCAGTGGAAAGGAATGGTACACGAAAGATTTTATTTTTCCCGGTTTTTCGCAAAGAAGAATGCGCGAGAAGAATACACGCGGCGCTGGAATATCTATGTATAAACCGAGATATGGTTCATGGTGTATTTAGCTTCATCCGTGTTTCCATCACTATGATAATATTGAGGCAGTAGAATCGTGTTTCGCTGCGTATAGTTGTATTAGATGTCAAGATAAAAAGTATCGTATTTTACTGGCACGACGAACGTGCCCATCGAAATGTAATTAGTGTATATAAATTGTTATAATTAATTACCAATGAGAATGACAATGGCATGGACGAGAGTTAAAGGACAACTAGGAGTGGGTAAGCAATAATTCGTAGAATATTATTTTGTAAGTTCGAACATCCTGGGAGGTGCCCGAGCCTGATAAAATTTTAGCTCTTGTTTAAGACGGCAATCGATGGTTATTTTCCCAACAGTGTTTCATTGTTCCTTTATTCGAATCGAGATTAGTTTATTTCCACCGTTGGAAATTGTTTAATTGACTCGCGGTTATCGTCGGAACGATTTATAACGTCGGTAACATTATCGTTTGCATAATAATTACATGACATGTATGCCGTCTTTGTTAGACGTTTGTTCTCTTAGTAATCCTTTTATCGTATAAACGGATTCGTTGTATGTTAATTTTTCTTATTTATGAAATGGCTAGCAGTTTATATCATTTCAGCTGTTAGCCGTAATTGATAATGAAATTTTACTTTGTGTTATTGTTCTTGCGTCGTTTGAAGTATTAACATCTGACACACATTAAACGCGACATTTAAGCGTGCCTAATTTTTTATTATTACACAGCCATTGATAACTTTGCGTACGAGTCCCCCCATGTTGTACAATTGACAGTTGGGGAAGTGGTACATATATCGGGGGAGTGTGGAGACTGGTACCATGGACGAAGCAAAATTAATGGGACATGTGGGATCTTCCCAAAATCCTACATATATATCGTGGAAGAATCAAAGACGAAAGATTGTCTGATAGATGAAATCACCAATGTTTTGAGAGAATGGGGCCATCATTGGAAGCATCTATATGTGGTACGTACAATAAAATATACATACTGTAATTGAAAACATTTGTAGAATTTAACCACTTAAGGTTAACCACTTAAAAGAGATTTTCTGTATAACTGTCTGTATATGTTCACAGATTCATTCGCAACACTTCTTAAACATGAAACAGCAACTTTTAGAATTGATAGAATACAGAAGCAAAATTTTAAGTGGCACATTGACAGTGGATGAGCTGAAAGATATGAAAAGATTGGCGACAGCTAGGATCGACACTGGCAATCAACTATTGGGCCTGGATATGGTTGTTCGGGATGATCAAGGAAATGTCCTTAATCCTGAAGAAACAAGTACGATTCAGTTATATTATCATCACAAAACAGCTGCTGAAAGAATAAGGAAGGCAGCTAACGATATGAAAAAGAAACCTTCGAGGCCACAAGCACCTGTCTATTCGCATATCTTCTTCGTCAGTGTAAGGAATTTTGTATGTAAAATGACCGAAGATGTAGAGTTATTATTGACACTGTACGACGGCCGTGAAATGAAAGCAATTACTGAGAACTACGTGGTTTCATGGAGCAAGGAAGGATTAGCCAGGGACATAGATCAACTTCACAATCTTCGAGTTCTGTTTACTGACCTCGGTTCTCGCGATCTGGCCAGGGATAAAGTTTATTTAGTTTGCTATGTAATTAGGGTGGGTGGTATGGAAGCTAAAGATATTGACCACAGACGCTCGAGCGTTTCGCAGGCCAATCAGAAAACCAAAAGCACTGAAAATATGAGAAGACCTTTTGGCGTAGCGGCGATGGATATCACTTTGTATATTAATGGCAAACTTGAAGGCGATTCAGATCACCATCACTTCATTCCATTTGTACAGTAAGCATGAAATTTTATTCTAAGACAAAGCTACAGTTGGTAAAGCGTTAAGGGGCTATTTTGTTTTTTGAAAAAATTTGGTAGTTCGACTTTAAAATGCTGCTTTTTACCAATCAATGTGTGTGCAAAGTCTCAATACGAAAGGTTTAATAGTTTCTCCTGAAAAGATTTCTCACAATTTCGTGGAAAATCAGCTTCGAAAACCACATTATTCCCTTAATTCAAATTCTAAATGTATTTGTAGGAACTTCCTTATGAATACGACTTGGTTAGACCTGTTTTGTTGGTGTTGTTTATTTCTTTCAGATGCTGTGAGAAAGAGAGCTTAGATGGCACATTACGAAGAATTCTTTCCCAAAAAGAAGTGAGCATTCAAAAAAGTACGAATGGCAATAGTGGCAGCTTTACTGGTGGTCAGGGATTGTGGGCTAGCTTGAAGTTACTCAGAGGAGATCCAAAACAAGTAAATAGGACTTGAAGTGCTACAAATTATGATTCCCTTGTATACTTTTTAAACATGCTTACGTAAAGCTTTAATGTAATCTAGGTGCGAGATGAAAATCCTCATTTAGTACTCGGTAACGTTGCTATTTCGAGGAAGATGGGCTTTCCAGAAGTTATTTTACCAGGTGATGTGAGAAACGACTTGTATCTCACGTTGATTAGTGGCGAATTCAATAAAGGATCGAAGTCTACTGATAAGAATGTGGAAGTAACGGTTGGTATTATTTTGCAATAATTATGACTGAACTGCGGATTTATTAGCTAAATAAAAATTGTCTACTTCTATCGCAAGAAGCAGGGGGCACTGCAAAATTGCCGTTTTTTTTATTATTTCGAAAAGTCAAAGGTGGATGTATCTCCACTCTTTAATTTTTTTAATAAATGCATAAAATCTGCGATCTAATTATGACTTTCCATCTATTATCATTTTGAATTTCGGTAGGTTAAAGTATGCAATGAATTTGGTACTCCAATACCAGGTGTTATGACTTTGGGTGGCGGAGCTTCACCGATCGACGAGTATCGTAGTGTTATTTACTATCACGAAGATAAGCCAAGATGGTGTGAAACATTTAAAATCGCTATACCCATCGAGGAATTCAAACAAGCCCATTTAAAATTCACATTTAAGCATCGCAGTTCGAACGAGGCAAAAGATAAATCTGAGAAACCTTTTGCCTTGAGTTACGTGAAACTGATGCAACGTAATGGGACCACATTGCAGGACACACAGCACGAATTGCTAGTGTATAAACTAGACCAAAAAAAATACGAGGATGCTGATACCTCGTATTTAAAGCTCCCATCGACAAGGGGCGAATTGGTAAGAAAACTTTCAATTTAACGTTTAAACATCAATTAGAAAAACATTTAGTATTTCCATTATTTTATATAATGTACTATAGAATTTTATAAAAATGTCGTATTTTACAGGTTGAACTAAACATTGAAAAGAAACCAACGTTAGGGGCTCTTAGTTTAAGTACTAAGGACAGTTTTCTCATAACAACTAATATTTGTTCAACGAAACTAACGCAAAACGTAGATTTGCTAGGTTTATTGAACTGGGCGTCCCATAACACGGATTTAAAGGAATCTTTGGCTGCCTTGATGAAAGTCGATGGTGAAGAAGTCGTTAAGTTTTTACAGGTATAGAAATTCGATACGATACTCGGTCAAAATTCATAGATGTAATTTGATGTTGCATTGCGTCTTTTTACAGGATGTTTTGGATGCTTTATTTAATATACTGATGAGTAATTCGGACAGCGATGTCTATGACGATATAGTGTTCGAATGTTTGTTGTATATTATCGGTTTAGTGTCTGATAGAAAGTATCAACACTTTCAACCAGTATTAGATTTATACATTTCTGAGAGCTTCTCCGCGACACTCGCTTATAAAAAGTTAATTGCAGTATTACGTAAACGTATAGATAATGCCAACAATAATGATAGCCAAGGGCGTGATATACTTCTTAAAACGATGAAAAGCCTTCAATATTGTATGAGATTCGTGGTTGAATCTCGTCTTTTATTTACCGAGTACGTTCTCCTTTTCGTTAATACCTTTTAATCGAGGCTTTTACTATCAGGATATCTGAGCATCCGGATAGTAAGAGCGCTAATTTTAATAATTACTTTCATTGAAGCGCTATTGTTGTGATAGGTTGAACCAAGACGAAGAAGAATTTTCTCAGACCTTAACAGAGCTATTGAAATCGATAGTTGAGCTTATGAGACACGAAACTGATAGTACCCTGTTGGTGCAAGGGGCGTGTCTTAAATATTTACCAACTACCATACCTCATTTATTACGAGTATACAGTGGCAAACAGTTGAGCACAATATTAAGCGATTTATTGGTCACTCTGCCAACAGGGAGATTGACCAAACAGAAAATGATGACAGTGAACGATATCGTTCACAGTCCTCTCTTCTTGAATGCAGAGTGTAGAGCAATTTTATTGCCTAGGATTACTGTTTTGGTTCGAGATTTACTGGAATCTAAAGAGGAGGTAAGATCTACTGTGAAATTTTATTAAATTGTACATTATGATGTTTGATTACCGAAAAAAAAATGAAATATTCATGTTACTCATTAAAGTGCATTATCGTGTATCGATAGTTAATGTACATTGAGAATGTTTTCGAATATGGAACACTTTTCTGAGTAACTTGATATATTCTTGTTGAAGTTTCGTTCATGTTAATACCAGTGTGATGTAACAACGCTTAGAGTCAGGTATGCGTGTCTTGTGTTCAAGGCAATTGCGATTTCTTCGTGTCGCCTGTATGTCGATTGTCGCAATGAAAATGTGAGCGGAGCTTTTTCACTTACATTTCGAACTTTCCTATGCAACTCGTGATACTTAATCGGTACCACTATTCGTGCTTTTCGTGCAGCCTGACCATCCTCTCGCCACGCATCTTTCTTGTGAATCTTGTATCATTCTTCAAAGCACATTTCTCCACAATAAAAACTTGTCTAAGAGCATGAGGAACGAAACATTCGTTTGTTCTTGACGCAGCATGAGCTCATCGAATAAAATGACACACCAGAGATATTGCTTACCCAAAAACCTTCATGAAATGTCTTGATCTTTGTACATCTCCTCTTTTCATTCTGTTCTGATCAGATATCACGAAAAAAACACACATACGTATCATTGGGAGTAATGATCACGAGCATTGGACTCATCAATGGACATCGCATAGACAACCTTTGTATTGTTTCTTACATTTAGCGTAGTGCGACTCCCCTACAACTGTTCTATTGCTTTCGGGGGCACTGCGGTTTTATTTGCATGCAGTATACGACTCATCTCTTAGGTGGTGGTTAGATATCGAAGTTATAATTGTACTATTATTTTTCTCGTATAAACTGGCATTATATTCTGACTAACATAGGGTTGTTTCATTTTTTTGTGTTTGGTTTGGTTTTGGTTATTGGCCTAAAAAAGGGGCTGTCAAGTACAACTGGAAAAAGCGTGGCGAAGGTAGCCAGGCTGCTTGGTGAGAATCGACGTCGACTCGAACAGCACCGCGGCTACTCCGAAGAGGTAATTGCTGAGATATATACGTGGCGAGTTAAACAGTGCGACATTTATTTTGGATTATTGGCACGATGATTGCTAAATGACATGAGAACTGTACTACGTAGGATAAGTATTTCGTGTTAGACCTTCCAGGATTGCTGATTATCGGTTACATTTAATTCTACTTTTTTATGATTAAGTTTTCGCAAGAGAATTTCGGATGTGACCGACAAAGGATGCTAAGGGCACGTTTCTGTCTTGTGTTTCTGTAGGTTGAATTGTGTGTCAGGATTTTATCTGACATATTGGAATTAACATTTAGGAAAGATATAGGAAGCACGATGCAGGATGTGAAAGACATCATGCTCACAGCCATGCGAACTATTATACAATCCGTTATATCCATGGACAGAGAGAAAACGCTCGTTGGAAATCTGGTTTCGGTCATGCTGGCAATATTCAGGTAAAAGAGGAAACAAATCATGTAATATAATATGAAACATAATTGATCAACTAATGTGTTCCAGACAAATGACTCAACAACATTACGAGATTTATATAAAACACTTTGGGTACAAGTGCGATTTGCTCGATTTCCTCATGGAAATATTGTTAGTGTTCAAGGATTTAGTTTCAAGAAGCGTGTTCCCGAACGATTGGTGCGACATGATCATGCTTCAAAACAGCATAATTCTGAAGTCGCTACGTTTCTTCTCCGGCACGATCAGAGATTATTTCTTCACCGATTTCGAACAGCAGGCTTGGTCGAATTTTTTCCATTGTGCAATCGCGTTCTTGACCCAACCTGCTCTCCAGTTGGAAACGTTCACATCGTCGAAACTCAATCGCATTGTCTTACGCTACAACGATATGCGCAGGTAAACGCGCACATCATGCTTTATTTACTTCAACGCGATTGTCGAGATTCTAATACAGACTTCTATTGCAGAGAGACTGCTTTCGAGATACGCTCGATGTGGTTCAATTTGGGACAGTATAAAATATTGTTCGTTCCTGCGTTAGTAGGAGCAATACTAGAAATGGCGTTGATTCCAGAGAGCGAGTTAAGGAAGGCAACTATACCTATATTTTTTGATATGATGCAGTGCGAGTATTATAGTTCGCGCATCGTCGAAGGGTACGGCGACACGAAAAGGGATGCTACTCATATAAAAGCGAATTTCACAGACTACGAAAACGAGATGATTGCGAAATTGGATATATTGGTAGGATCTGATAAATATTATTTCTTTTTGCCAGTTAACTGTACACCACATTCTCACGATATTCCGATAGGTCGAGGGTGGAAGAGGGGATGAACAATTTCAAAGCCTTTGGACGCAAGTGATGGGTGATCTTTGCGAGAATCACTCGACCTTGCGGGAGCAAGGTTTACGTTTCGTAGACACGATATCTAAATTGATGGAGCGATTGTTACAGTACCGCGACATCATCCACTCGGAGTCTCAGGAACATAGAATGTTGTGTATCGTGAATCTTCTCGAATTTTACTCAGACATAAATAGGAAAGAGATGTATATCAGGTGCGAACGATGTCAATACTTTATTGGTAACCAGTTGCGATAACGATTTTGTAACTAAAACAATTTACATTTTATCTCGCAGGTATGTAAATAAGCTTTGCGAATTGCACCTGGAGTGCGATAATTACACTGAAGCAGCGTACTCGTTGAAACTACACAGTCAATTATTAGCGTGGAGCGATCAATCGTTGCCACCTCTATTAAGATCGCACAGGTACTAACATCAACAATTTCATAGCATCGTTTCTAATTCTTCAGCTATTAAAGACTATAATCTTTCAGATACTTGGCGTGTCAAACGCATCGTGAATTGAAAGAAGCATTGTACAACGACATGATCGATTACTTTGATAAGGGCAAGATGTGGGAGTGCGCGCTGGCCGTATGCAAAGAGCTAGTCGCGCAATACGAGGAAGAAACGTTCGATTATTTACAGCTGTCAATGTTGCTGCAACGTATGGCTAAATTTTATGATGCTATAGTGAAACAGCTGCGACCCGAACCCGAATATTTTAGGGTCGCGTATTATGGTCGTGGCCATCCTGCGTTTTTACAAAACAAGGTACTTTACTGGATATCGCTTAGATCTTCTACATTAAACACAGTTTTTAAATTTACAAGTTCTAAAAAACAACCTTTTCAATTTTCTTCGTGATTCCAACCATTTGCAATTTCTTCAACAGTTTTTTTAATCACAATCTTAGAAACGTCTTTTTAAAAGTTTTAAAAGTGTCCGAATATTACTGTATATCGATATTGGTTTCAGGTATTCATTTACCGTGGAAGGGAGTACGAGAGACTAAGCGATTTCTGTTCGCGGACGTTGAATCAGTTGCCGAACGCGGAACAAATGAGATTGTCTCCTCCCACGCCAGAAATACTGCAGTCTAATCATCAGTATGTGCAAATTAATAAAGTGGATCCTCTAATGGATGAGAAAAGGCATCGACTTAGTGGGAAGCCCATAACAGCGGAAGCTGTTCTCAGGTACAGACATTAATTTCAATGAAGGGAATCAAAGCATATTGAACGTTCGATTTATTCTTATCATTGCGCTCCAGATACCACAGGGTGAATGACGTCCAACGTTTTCGATTTTCGAGGCCGGCGCCGAAAAAGGACATACTTTCAGCTATGTCGAACTCCGGTGACAAAGAAAAGGAGACCGCTACTAATAATGAATTCGCTTCGCTATGGTTAGAAAGAACAGTATTAGTTACAAGCTACGCCTTGCCAGGAATTCTCAGATGTTTCCCCGTTACATCCAGCGAGACTTACTATGTCAGCCCCCTTCGTAACGCGATAGAAACGATGGAAGCTACGAACACCGTGCTGAGAGATTTAATTATAGCGCACAAAGCGGATCGCACTCTTCCACTGAACCCTCTCAGTATGAAATTGAACGGCATACTGGACCCAGCGGTAATGGGTGGCATAGATAACTATGAGAAAGCTTTTCTTAACCCTGAGTATCGTGCTTCTCATCCGGAAGAGAATTCCGATCTTCAAAAGCTAGAAGGACTAATCGCTGATCAGATACCGTTGTTGAACGTTGGGTTGCAGTTGCACAAAGCACGTGCTCCCCCTGAATTATCACCGTTCCATCAACGCCTGGAACACTGTTTCGCAGCCATGCGAAGCCAAGTTGAAGCCAAATACGGAAAGAGGGTAAGTCCAGGAAATTCGCAAGTGAACATGTAGAACAGCTACCCACCTTTCGGTTTTGATGATTCTTTAATATGTTGGAGAAATCGATATTTGGAAAAACTATCGGTACTCAATGTACATATTATTATTGCAGACTTGCGACTTACAACTCGAGAGTTTGTCTCAAATTGTTACCATGCGAAGGCCGCAGGCGTCAAGGGGAGACAATCATCGTCTATCCGAGTCGAACATAACAAATTCTGAGTGAGTAATATTCGCGACTTGATTCTCGCAGCTGTTACATATTGCAATTATTCGTACTAACACTAATTTTGTTTAATGTGCTATCATTATAATTAAATGTCGTTTGCTTTGGTACGGGTTTACAAACAATATGTGTTTTTAAAATAAATTTTTGTATTATATTGTGAATACTCATACGCATGTAAATATGAGGAAATACACGTTCATCATGCAGGAATGAAGAAGGGACACAGTCGTATAAATATCTCAATGTCGATATCACATTTAAAACATATCGATGACAATTTTAAAGTAAAAAGAAATGTCTGTAAGCAAAATTCATAGAAACTAGGCATTTTGTTCATCGTGGTTGTTTTTTGAATTATGAGTTCTGTTAATATTTTTCCCATTTGTAAATGTTAATATTTTTTCGAAGGCGTTTTATAGTACTTCTTTTTATCAGTGTTTATTTTTTATTATAAAGTTATATGTGGTTACTTTGTAATTATCTCGTTCAGCTGTGGAACTCACTCCAGGGTATCCTCTCTTACAAGATCCCAAGTTGCAACATTCAAGTCGCTCGCATCATTCAATTTTAACAACAATACACCGTCATCCGGGGCTCAGAACGTCGGTTTATCAAGGTAAAGATGCCACAACACGTGATTGAGTTGTACTAATGATTCTAATACTTCTACCGTGTCTATCACTTTTCTTATTAACAACTTTCAAAGTTATATATATATGTATATATTTATTCCGAGAATGAATATTAGAACAATGTATATATGATTTCAGGACTTTCGCTGTTGGGCCTGATAAACAAAATCTCCTATTATCCTTCCTTCGCACTTAGCATTTTTTTGTGTATGCACTCACGAGAATATGCATGTTCTAATTTCTTTTAACACGTTGCTTAATTATTTTCGCATATTGAGGCTAACATATGTATTGTATGTATGCATTTGATTACTTTGTTTTTACTATATTGTTTAAATTTTCTACTACAAATAAGAAATAAGTATTGAAAGCCACATATGTACATACATATATGTTCAGTTCACTTCTATTTTCCTACTACTGTATTTTCCACTTGCACGCTACTGTTTGGTATAATTTATTTTGTCATCATTTTTTGTATCCCTGGATTAAGCACCTTCGATACCAACTGGTTATATCCGCTAAATAGGTAAATAGTAAACTATTCGTAAAGATACTAACACTAGAGCTGACTGCAATCATTTGATCTTCCTACTAGTAATTAATCAATGTACGAATGTTATGTACGTGACATGTGTCATTGTTACGCAGAAACGCATCGATACGCTCACACATCTTGTCAACGGCCTCTCTACAGAAGGCACTCGGAAGCCCAAGTCCAGGGACAAACAAGAAAAAGGATTCGAAGCGTAGAAGCTCACGGAAAAGTGATTCTTCCACCTCGACAAAAAATGAGCAACCAACCAGTCAGTGGTACACTACACCGGAAGTGTCACAAAGTACATCAACCCCTATCACACCATTAATATCCAGTTTTCCCACGACACCAATATTCGAACTTCGTCAAGAGGTAATACAAATGTTATATTACTTGCAGAAATAATGAGTTAGGCATTGATCAATATAAATTATTTATTCGACTAACAGATAATCAAATATTTCAATCGAAATCGTTAATTTTAGAATGCATTATACAGGATGAGTCACTTAACTGTATCACGTAAATTTAGTCATTATAAATAAATAATAAAGTTATTCGACATCGAATAAGGTATGAGTATGCATTGGTTAGTGTCTAATAACTTTTATTTGTAGCATTTTTTGAAGAAACAAGTGGGTCACGAGTAAATTTAGGTGACACAGTTAAGTGGCCAACTTTAAACGATAAACTGGCGTGTTCCAGTGACTTAAATAGAGATTTTTTCATGCAGCTAACGCCTAAACGTCCCTTGAGGTCGGAGATAGAGAAAGAAAGGAGAATAAGTAATCGCTTGTCCGGACAGTCTCAACATTACTTAAGAAACATAAATAATGGGATGGATTCGAGTAGCTTAGGAAAAGGAAACAGGGATAGTGTCGGCACCACAGATAGCACGGCGTCCGAGGACGATCCGCCACCGCCGTTACCCGTGAAAATGCGTGAAGCCGACTACTGTAATCTCCCGGACGAATTGCCTGCTTCCCATTGTGGAACGGGTAGTTTGAATAACTTGAACAGGCCTATAGGGCATTGGTCAAAGAACAAACTACCAACCCCAACAGACGATCTTGATGTTCAGACGAAACCGCCGACACCACCACCGAAACCAAAAAGACCGCCTTACAGTTTAAACAAGTCCGTGCTTTCTACCGGTGATGCAGATAATAATTTTAGTCAAGATCCGTCCGTAACTTGACACAGATTCTTTTCATGATGATTATTCTTGCCAGTAATACTGAGCACCGTGGTGTAATAATATTTATAGGAACGTTTTCGAGTGTTTCCAGCGTTTCGAACAACTTCGAAACTGAACGTACGTGTTGTAATCTACAGTGTCGATGCTGTTGCACAGAGTTATCGATACAAAATGAAAGAGGATTTAGGATGCTATTAATTGGTAAGAATTCAAATTTGTTCGTTCGATCAGAAGTAATAGAAAATTGATTCAACAGTTTTTTTACGAGATCGATATATCAGAGTACGTTGGAGAAACTTCCATATAATGTTAGGACTATCCTATACCTGCTCTCTGTGGTTTAACAGTGGATAAGTTACCATTTCTGTTTCTTGTCTGTACCTTTGTTTCTTGTATAAATAAGAAAGCGTTTACTAATGCCGCCAGTAACTAACAAATTACGTAAGGTTATAATGTTCTTTATATATAAATGTTATTTGAGCTTTGCCTTTATTCCATCCAATTGACGAACTTTCGAACAAAATATGTACGTCACTGATAAGTTCGTGACGAAAGTATGCGATTCTTCGTGGAAGTACATTTCTATCATCTATACAATTTGATCACTTTACAAACATATCTATAAAGCGAAAGATTAAAATGTTCTCTTTAATTTGAGTGTTAAATTACGTAGTGCACGTATTTAAAAAATCATTGCTATTAATATGAAAATGGTTTCATTCGTGAAAGACTGGAACCTTCGTAAGGTATAGATATAAAATATGCATAATACAATGATTAGAGGCTGATATTACCATTTTTACTGCGTATTTTTATAAATTTTGATATTAGGCGTTTACACCATCTCTTCCTCACAGTAACACCTTTTTAGAACGAACTTTACTGTTACTGTTGTTAGTATTTTCTACTGTTTTACTATATCGAATATGGGAAATTCGAAAGAGCTATTTTTAAAGTGCAGAAATATTTTTGGCGTCTACCTTTTGATGCTCAACTTTATATCGGAAATCCGTTTCATTCATATTTATATAAAACTGAATGTTGTCAATACGTAACTACGACCTAAGCATTACCGATTTATTGTGATTTAGTAATATAAGATAAGAATTCATGCTTTTTATATCGATTGACGACAAGATATTCATAGTCTTGTAAATGTTGAATTATTTAATATATTGAAATATAATTTTATAGCACTTAAGTATAAAAATCATTGAAGTATCGATTCCGTATATGGGAGATATTTGATTGATCATGATTGAATTTATAATGTTTATTTATTGTACTGCTGTACGATACCATTAGAAACAAAGTAACAAATTTAAATGGAACTATACGAACGAGTTATGAAGCACTATGTTATGTAATGGGAGAAATGTAATACCGCAGTTTTAATTGCAATTCTCGTGTGAGTCTCATACCAAAGAGATTAGTGCTTTATTTATGTAATTTGTTAATAAATGGTATGTATCAGTTGAACAATGTTATACGATAGTATCTGCTTAAAACGTGGAAAATAAATATATTCAGTAGTTTAATCCTTAATTAATAATGAGCAAAAACGTTAGAACTGTATACATGTAGATTTAAATGATGTTTTAAATTTACATCGAACAAAGCAAAAGACAGTAACATATATTTAATGTGCCATTTCGTTCTTTTTACGTTCGTTGCGATCGATTTTAATTTAATTTAGGGACCAATGTAACGGCGTTGTATATCAAAGTTAAAATTTATTTACTGTTGCTCATAATACATAATTCTCTATATAAATGTTTTTTTTATTGCTAATGAACATGTGCTTTGGTTTGAAGTTTGAAATAATTTTAAATGTGAAATGTACTCAACATATATCGTTTATCTATTTCTACGATATATTACACCCGCTATAATTCACTGGTGTCCCAGTTGAGTATGGTCTTCTGTTACGATGTGTTTTCAGTTTAGGCTGCAGCTTAAAAATCAGTCAATTTTATAAATTTATTTACTGAAATTAGAAAAATCATTATTAAAACATATTTAAAACATTACCAAAGGCGCGTTGTTTGTTTGGAACGTTTCGGTAACTTTTATATTTGCTTCATTTAATTGGGAACTTGTAGTTTGCTATAACATTATATAAACTGGTAATATTATTTCGATTCCAAAAATCTATATTTGTGTAAAAGCTTACCATCTGTCTTCTTGAATTTTGAAAGTATGTTAAATTTGGATATAAGCTATTATCCACTTCAAAGACAGGCGGAGCACTGGGATTCTAAATGCAATACAAACGTTTCATTTCTCTTAAAATGTTACAAAATAAAATATTAACATTTAAAATATTGTAAAATATATTACCGTGTTTAGTGGCATGTTATGGGAAAAGTCATGAACTGCCCTCGTGTTGTTAGGGATTTCAAAAGGAGGCTAATTTTAAAAAGAATGGAGTATAAGAATCAGAGAAAAATCAATGAAAATTATAAAAGTTAATTTTTAATTGAAAGTAAACCCTTTCTACCTTGATTTTATTTCTTTGTCGATTGGTATTGCTTAAAAGAAGATTAACAACAAATTATATATTTATTGTGTAGCGTAGTGACTATCAGTGTGAATACACTATAAAGGATATGAGTGAGGAGTGGGGTGTGTGAGACGCGAGCGATGGTAGAGAGAGAGAAAGTAGAGAGTGTCGAGGCATGAGGCATAGTATAGAGACGTGAAGAGTAAAGTGTATCTAGAAGTTCGTTTTATTTTATAACCTTATTTAATTAAACAATATTAATAATATGTGGTAATCGCGATTATTAGAATTTCTCAATCACGTTGCTATACCCAATGTACATCACGATCATCGCGTATATCGTTATTTAGTAACGTAGTAAAAAACTTATTGTATACATTTACCTTTTTGACTTCACTATTTGGAATCTTCATGTTACAACAATTAGTAAAATGATTGCGGTCACCACACTTTTCACATTTATGTCCAAAAGCAGGACAATTTCTCATCTGATGCCTCTGATTACACTTCCAACAATATCGGTTGAAGACTTTTGTAGATTGTGTTTGATCATTTTGACCAGCTGTTTTGTTAATACCACTGTCATCAGTTCTTTTAGCTTTCTCAAATCGTTCAGCTTTTTTACTTTTTTCAACTTGTTCAGCTTTTTTAGCCTTTTCAACTTGTTCAGCTTTTTTAGCCTTTTCAACTTGTTCAGCTTTTTTAGCCTTTTCAACTTGCTCAGCTTTTTTCGTTTTCTCTCTATTTTTTTTCCGAGTCATCTCATAATCCCAACAAATCTTAATTAAATCAGGCAAGTCGAGAAATTTCATTTTAAACAATGTTAACAAAAGATCTTCGTCTTCTATATTCGTAATTACTTTATCTCTAATTAAATTGTCCATCATTTTTCCAAAGTTACAAGCTTTTGCTTTCTCCTGAAACATGAAACAATAGTATAAATATATATGTTTGATGACATAAGAAAAATACAAAACCTTACGGACACGAGTTACCTTCAATCTCTCAACATATTTATTAATACATTCATCCTTTTCACGGGAACAAGTGAAAAAGTTGTACCGTGCTTCAACTTCGTTGAGAGGAACTTTGAAGGCAATATCGAGTTTCGCTAATAATTTTTGTAAATTATTCAACTCGTTTTCATCGTAGTCTTTCTTAACTATGTCTATGAAATATACACCAAGTGGCCCTATCACTTCTTGTAGTTTACGGATTTTCAAATCTTCCGATGTTTTAATATATTTATTCGCTGTCATATATATATAAAAGTTATCTTTCCATTCTTGCCAGTTCTGTGTCAAATCTCCAGCACCAGACAAAGGTAATGGAACTAATCGTTCCTTTTCCATATTACCTCTGTAAATATTTACGTTACAGTATGACATATACCAACAATTAAAGTAAGTTTATCATAATTAGAAGCGTGCGAGAAACCAAATATGCTCGGGAACTCCGATATATCCAAGAACCCGTCTTGATTTCGAAAACAATTTTCGAACCGCACTGAACCGAGATTTTTGGGGTTTCGCACGTCTCACTTTTGTAAGATGTTAAAAATATTCTACTTACTACTTTATGTTAAAAATATTCTATTTCACCAAAGGTATTTACTTCTAATATTTACAATCGCTATCTGCGTGACGGAAACTGATTGCTACTTGCGTTATCGTATTTTCAAGCGTTTTAGATCAGGTGAAGTCATATCGTGGTATCTATATATATACCATGAAGTAAACTTTATACTGTATGCCTACGTAATGCTACATAAGTAACAAAATTCGGGTTTTCCCCGATTGAGGAGCCATAGAATAAGAATCCTCTGTGACTCGATAATACCAGAGAGGATATTGTCATTGTTTGGAGTTTGGGATAAAGGAGATGGTGACGCATCATGGCAAAACAATGGTTCAAATCGTTTCAAGAATCCCCTATCTTTAATATCTTCTAAAAATTATTATTAATTTTTTAAAAGCAACACTATACACGGCAACAATTTGGACTCTAGACTTTAGACAACCTTAGAACATGAATCCATCTAGCGGTTGGTCAGAACACTAAGACAATTTTGCAGATTTCAGGCTTGAAGATGGTCCCTTGTGTAATATTGCGGTGTGCAAAAGAACCTTAGATACTAATAGACCCGGCATAGGTATAGTTTGTGTATAGAAAAACCGATTCTGCAGCCCGGCAAAGATAAACAAAGGCTAACGAACCTCGTAACATTACAAGATAAGTCTTGAGATAATTTCAAAATGGCTGAAGCAGCAAACCTTAGACTATATATATTAATCTTTTATATTATATATATTAATCATATATATATGTATATACTATATATATTAATCTTAAGCCGTCAACGACCATAGCCTCGCTGCAAACACCGGTTCCCGTGCGATCACCGAAGTTAAACAGTGTTGGACGTGGGCCGGGCTGG
>CM052339.1:4610884-4625505 GCA_028455595.1 Lasioglossum vierecki
CGTTTACAATATGGGGTCGAGATCTGTCCACACCCACTTCCTTCTCACCGAACTTCAGAGCTTCAGTGCACGCAGTGCATAGGAAACCCCGCTGGGCGGCAACGCTCTTCCTCTCATCCGCCTGCTGTTCATGCTGGTTGTCGGAAATGGCACTGACGGCGTCTTGGGTAACAATAATTTCATACATTAACACAAAACTGTAGAATGTACGACATACTGAATATAATTATATTTCTGTAAAACATTTTGCTTCATGTTTCTTTATGACTAGGTTTTTTTAAAATTATAATAAACATGTGTGCCTTGCAAGTGGTGTTTCTGATTACCTGTTAATGCAATCTTCTTTGCTACTGATTTCGCACATGCATTTACATAAGGACAAACTTTGTTGGGATTAACTCGCTTTAAAAGAGCATCAATTACAGCTTCACCGTATTTGTCAACAATGGATTGTGGAACATGTTTGCTTACTTTTCGCACTGCAGATTCAATTGTACTTTTAGATTTGTCGGTCCCAATTAGTATAAAAATTTGCTTTCTTGCGGCATTACATGCTTCGCATTTAAGTCCCTGTGGTTCTATGGCACTTCTACTTTTGTTATCCGTAGAAATTGCATTTGGTTTTTCGTTGTCTTCTGAAATGAAATAGAAACAATGTTACAATTTTATATGACATTATTACAAAATGTATACAATCTTGTTGATTTTATTTATTATACACCTGTCCATAATTTGATTCGTTGACATTATCATTTCGACCAATTGCAAAATGTGTATATAATAACCAATGGGACCTATATTTCTTCCTGGTTCCTTCTTTAGTCATGGTCATATGCGTAATTTGTTGATTATTAAATACATCTAATGTTACCATTGGTCGGTATGCTGAGATATTGTCCAAATTTTCTCGCGCATGCGCGGCAATTTGAACATCATGAAAGTTAAATTCTCGATAAAATAGTATAAATATTTACCTCGATCACCTTGTTAATTTATTATGAATTGTTATGATTTAATTGTGAACAATGAATGTATAACACATGTATATTGTGTAACTCGTGGGACACTCATCTCGTATCGCATTGTTTTGCGTCTCTCGTTCGTTAGATTCTTTGTACGGAATCCAGAATAATTTGTTTCGGTATTTTCCCATCAATATCACTACCCCATTACATTTGCATCATAATATCAGAGAGTATATGTAATATAGATACGTTACTGTTGTGATCGTGTATGCTCAGGAAAACTTGTCCAATATCTCAGCACTGATTGGTCGGCGTGATGAAGTTAGCGAATCAAATGACGTTCTCTCTATCACAAGAATGGTACTGAACATTATAAATGAGTAGAAGGGCAAAAAGATTTGTTCGAGTGCGCAGGAGCGAAAATAGCGCCGTTAGATGTGAACTATGAAGCAGACAGAGTGGGAGTATTCCTTGCAGGAGAGACAAAGACAGAGAATACGAAATAGCGTGTGTTTCAATGTGCTTACTCCCAATTCATTTTGCGAGGAAGCAATATCTTTTGATGCTCTTTGTGTTGAAATATTTCCTAAATTAGTACAGGACCTTTTTTTGCAAATTGTCTCCCAAAACTTTGTAAACAACAATAGTGTACCTTTTTATAGAAATTTTTTTCTGTACTCTATTTCCCAGAAAGGGACTCTGTATGCTACCCCGCAATAATACAGAAAATATTTCAACACAAATAGTGTTTGGAAAAAGCAAAAGCGTTCAATTTTATTTTATTGTTTGACTTCTCACTACCAACTTTCTTTTCAATATAATCTACAGCAAATTGACTTGACTCTGATACTTCTGTTTTCGTATTCTTACCATGGATCAGAGTTCTTCGAAACTACACCTGGTGTTTCGTTATCTACTGAAATACAAGTAGGACAAATTCGTTCCTTAATTATACGTATGTATATTTTTTAAAAGTAGTACAATTCTTATAATAAATGTAAACTGAAGTTGATTATATGTACATATATAGATATATGTGTATATACAGATTATGTATCTAAATACCCTCTAATTCGTCTTCATCTGCCAATCCGCAACCAGGTACGACGGTACAATCTATCTCAGGACTAACATCTTTTACGAAAGCATCGATTACAGCGTCACCATATTTAACGACGAAGTTTCTACAATCCTTAAAAGTAGATTTTGGAAGATGGTTACACACGCTGCGCACAGTATTTTGAATTTTGTTTCTCGCTCTATCATTGGGAATTTGGCATACTGTACACGTGAGACCCTTTTTCAGTTTAGCACTCTTCTTTTCGTGCTCTCCCCACTCGTCGTTGTCAGATTGAACAGCATCTCGTGTTTCACTGTTTACTGAAATACAAGCAGGAAAAATTGTTCCCTTATACATACAAAAAATATTAAAAGTAGTGTAATTCTTCTAATAAGAAGAATTCTAAATACCCTCTAATTCATCTTCGTCTGCCAATCCACAACCAGGAACAAGGGTGCAATCTACCTCAGGACTAATATCGTTTATAAATGTTTCGATTAAAGTACCGCTCAATTTATCAGTGAAATCTCTACATTCCTTAGAAGCAGATTTTGGAAGATGGTTGCACGCGCTGCGCACAGCATTCCCAATTCTGTTTTTCGATTTTTCATTGGCAATTTTACATACTGTGCATGTAAGACCCTTTTTCACTTTAGCACTTCTCTTTTCATGCTCTCCCCACTCTTCACTGTTGGATTCAGCTGCATCTGGTATTTCATTAGTCACTGAAATCGAAATAAGTTAACTTTAATTTTTGTCTCGAAGTGTCTATATTTTACATCACGTTTTTCTTTCTAGATTGGAGATTTTAGAACTGTTATAGACTGTGGATCTTTGTGACTTTGTTATGTTAAAAGCGACATTATAATATTCTTGACTTCTTCTAATCTATTATTGTTTTTTAGTTCACCCAGCTATAATTTGTTATATATTATAGATATGTAATTGCAGATGTACTTCATATACGTACAGATTTCGCCATTTTCATCTGTAACGAATACATTTCTGTGATGGGAACTCTTAGAAGCTTTGCACAATTTAATGAAAGTGCATACTTCGATTGGTGTTAAGTCCGCGAGTAAGAGTTCCACAAGTTCTTTGCTATATCCCTCCACCAAATCAGTACATTGCTGGGAGAGACTACTCGGTAAATGATTGCACAGTTTATCTAACTCCTTTTCTATGTTTGCCTACATTGAGATATTATAAAATATTATCACAGTAATACTCCACTTGATAGAATTGGCAATAGAAGAACAGTACTGACCTCGGTCTTGTTATTTTTAATAACGTTATATATTTGTGACACAGCGAGTAAACACAGCGGGCAACTAGGTTTATCGCTTTTCTCTGCGAGCGTATATTTTGCTGGAATACTTTCCCATAATTTCATAAATTTCTTAGTGGGACACAAACGTAACATTCCGCACACCTGAAAGTTAGCTTATTATAGAATTTTTACGCTTAGTAAAGTAATTATCATATAACAAGCGATATACTAACGTGGGCTGGATCAATTTCTTGAACTAATATAGCAACAATAGCATCTCCATAGCTATCTATAAATTCATTACATTCTCCCTCTATGCTATCTGGTAACTTCTTACATATATTCGAAAGTACATGTTTCACCCTCTCCTGCAATTATGAATAACAATTATTTACTCCAACGTAAAATTATATCATGAAAACGGTTCAACGCTCATGTGCTTCTCAAATAAAGATTGTTTTTAAATATTGCAAAACGTTTGATTTCTCTCTAATTCTGTTGTAGTTTGATGTACTTGCTTATAAAATAAAATTCTAAATAAATATGTTTGGCTGAAATATCATGAGACGGTTTTTATGTAGGTATTTTTAACAGATACCTAAGGGCTAATATTTAATTAATTCTTACCTCTGTAGCAGGATTTGTTAAGGTGTCCTGAACGTAATGCATTATGTATTCACAAATGGCGCACGATCCTTTTCCACCAACTACCGGACCTTCTGACAAAGGGAACGGGAACATCCTTTCAATACCCAATTGCATTCCTTCGACTTCTGATTTGCTTAATGGTTCAGATATATCAGATTCCATTTGTTTATTTGAATTCTGGAAAATACGAACCCCTATGTCTTCTACTTTCTGAGGTAACAGAGGCCAGATTGGTTTATTCTGTAAGATGTTTATTTTTTAAATAAATGCCATGTAGTTTGAACGAAAGGTTGATAATGAAGCGTTTATCATAAATAATGCAAAATAAATGATAGAATGCCTTGAAATTAATAAATAAAACTTCCAAGTCGTCACTACATATCTGGTAACTGGTACCTTTACTCTATGTGTTCATCAAAAGAATTATTCACCTGTACTATTCTTCCTTCAGCAGGACACATTGCAGTCATTTGACATACGTATTTACTGTTCAGTTCTCTTGTAAGATATTCATAAATTACTGGGTAATATTCGTCGACAATTTCAGTACACTATAATTCCGAATGCATTAATAAACAAGTTCATGGAAAGGTATATACAAATAGTAAAGACAAGAATACTCACTTCACTTGCAAACGATTTTGTTTGTTTACACAGTCCATCCAATACTTGGTGGAATTCCGATTCTGTAGTGTTAGCTACTAGAAGGTCTCTTAAATGTTGTACAAGTTGTTCACACAATTTGCATGGTAGATCATCACTTACATCAACCATGCCAACACTCGAGAGTGGCCTAATTTCAACTTTTGGATTCTAGAATGAATAAGTCGATTAAGTACGATTAAGTTGCCTAGAAATGTATTGTAATGTTACGAGCAGACTCCAGATTTTTATGCAAAAAAGAAATTGTCCGCATCATTCAATTTCAAATTGCAATAACTCGTTTTTGTCATAAATGCATAAAATCCGCAGACTGGTTACGAGTTTCATTCAAACTTACTGCATCGGAATCTTCGTGTTTGTGAAATTGTCCAGCACACTGGCCAGATAAATGACAAATGTTCTTAGAATTGAAGTTCTCTTGTAAATGAGCGAATAGAGTATCAAAATACGTTAAAATAGTCGCTGAACAAGCATCTGTGAATGTACTAAGCTCTGCGCACAAATTAAGCGCGTTCTGTAACACTCGATCGCGAGGAGAATTGTTCAATTTGTATTCCATATGTGCCGCAACTGTGAGACATTTTGTGCATTCGTCAGGTTCGATTTCATCTTTTTCCAGAGAATGAGATCTTACATCGACCATCTAAATTATAACAAACATACGAAATAAACAATATCCTTTGTCTAAATATTCAAAGAAATAAAATATTCAATGCCATATAAAACATTTCAACTTTGATTCACCTTGCTTGTCGGTTGGCTGTATTTTTCTAATAATTGATCGATATGAGCGGAATTACAAAGTCCAGCTACGGAACATACAACAGATGGATTCATCTGCGATGCCAATGTTTCAATCAAATCAGGAATAAATTGATCAACAAGCGTTATGCACTCCTTCACAATTGGTTTAATGTGAATCAGCTTGCAGCTTCCTTCGAACACAGCTTTCAAATCGTTCTGTGTTTGATTGCTTTCCAGCTGATCACGAGCCTGCTGAACCATGTCCTTACAGACTTGACAGACATCGTCATTATCTTCTGGTACTTTCATATTATTCCATTTTAGTTTTATGCAATGACTGGTTGCATTACATCCTGCTGCATTTCTGTATTCGTATGAAATAAAAAATTCATTAATATTTATTCTAAGTAGAGGTGCACGAGTCTGTTCCAAAGTAATATAAAAATATGTAATTGTACAGTAATAGCTCCCAATGGAGAAATATTTATTTAAATTTAAAATCATATTAATAGACCCTCGCTGTTTATATTAAAAATAATATACTTCAATTTATTAATGGTTGAGGAGGATAGATGATTGGAGAAATGGGATTGGGAATGAAAGATATGATTGGGATGAATGTCAAAGACCGGAAAAGGGAGGGTTTTTATAGGGGGGAGGAGGGGAAGGTGGGAGATTGTATATAGTAGGTTTACTCTGCGGGTATGATTATGTGTGGATCTCTCTCTCTCTATACGGCGTTTCTTAAGTTAAGGTTAGATGTAAGTTAGTTTGTATAAGTCATATCTTTTTTTCAAGGTTTTTAGTAATACGCAATGGAACTTACTTAATATTTTCACACCAGTAGGAAGGACCCCATGTGCATTCTTCTTTACCCAGAACATGGCGATTTGTAGGTACGTCTGCGTTGATTATGATTCTAGCTGTGCACACTGAAAAAATATAAAACACAATGGTTTGAATAATTTACCTACAAAGTAATCTTAACATTTATAACTAGACTGTGGATTTTATGCGTTTATGACAAAAATGGGCATGTACAATTTAAGGCAGAGAACACATTAAAAATATATAAAGGCATCGATTGTATCAGTTTCAGGCTAATAGGATAATTAAAAGAAGAATTCTATTTCTATTTGGCTCCTGAGTCCTGAAATCATTTTTTATTTTGCGTAAAGATCCGCAATCTATTTATAACTCACATGAATGTTTAATACAATATATAATATAAATAATTTTTTATAAAAATATTTTAATAAAATAATTTTATAAAAATTTATATAGTTTATCGATTTCATTCTTACAAATATTTCTTTGCGTATGAAATTAGAGTTTATATCTGTGTAGTAGGTTCTAATGGTGAACATTGTTGTAAAATGTAAAAGAAATCTTTTCTTTATTGCGAGGAACTTCATAGCTGCCAATGTTTTTGTAGCATTGAAAGTACATGAAAAGTTCAAAAGCCATTCAATTCATTTAAAAATATTCACGAGATTACTTGGCAAATATGCTTTCAGATAAAGAATGTATAGAACAAATCACTTCTGGAAAGAATGTATATATATATAATGTAAGATTACGATACAAGTAAGACAAATGCACATTTGCTTAGCAATGCTCATGCTGATCACAGGATTTTCCATGGTAATTGTTCAGCACTGACTCATCTCGTATCTGATTAAGTAAGTCTCATCCTTTCTGAGGAATAGTGGTGTTATTATTAGCCGTGCGACAGTATTTACAGATAACCGAAGGGTATAATAATAATACATCATATTTGAGAGAAATAATCTGTACCAATGTTATGGTTCCAAGGTACAATAACATTATTGCGTATGATCGATAAGATTGCAGTAAATGTGGCGCACAACACACCGTTCGGAATATAGGGAAAACGAAGGAAACAAAGTTAACAATAAAATATGTACATGGAATCGTGTAAAAGGAATGAACTACGCCGTAGACAAAGAAACACTAATTTGAATGTGAATAATCGGGATACTCACCAGCCAAAACCGCGCAGAACAGGATTAGTACCTTCATTTTCCTAGCTTCGTATCCGAAGCGGTGGATATTAGAAAGGTTTCTTTGTTACTGAGTTACGCACGATGACGTGCCAGTTACCCGTGTGGAAGGAACGTCCAGTAAGATAATATTTGAACAAGTATCGACAAATTGTCAAACAGCGCTCCAAGAAAACACTACCGTCAAACGATCGTTCTTAGCGCTTATACGTATTCTTCTACCAGAGCATTCTGTCTCTCTTCATCTGTTTCGCCTTTCCTCGACAGCCAATAGGAATTTCGTGATGGCCGTCACGTGATGCGCAACTGTTCTACTACCCACTGCATACACGGGAACTGATAATGTAGCGTTTGATGTATATCGCGCATTCTTCAAATATGATGTATCCGAAACTTCTCCCCGTAATAAAACTGCTTTGCAACAAACAAATTGCACTGCTTCCCTTTTTCTTAGTCGAAATATATGCAGTAAGGAATTATCAATTCGTTGTCGTGAATGATTTTATATTATTCAAATTGTCGGCAGCGTCATCTGTTGGCACTAACAACGAAACAGAATACAAATATCATCTGTAAATTTCGTAAATTTGATGTTTTTAATACAGTTTTTCATTGAAAATCGATGTGTATTTCGATTAATCGAATTATCATACCGTTTCCGAAAAGTTTCGAGGGGATTACTTTAAAGGAATTATTTATTCCTATAGGAAAACCTATTTTCGTCGAATATTTATGTGTTTGGTGGAAGCATGACAACAACAGATAAATGAATTTTCGATAAAATGTACACTTGATGGATAGTCTTCTTTGCGACAGTATACATTATAGAGTTTAAGTATATAAGAGCACAGCACAAGCAAGCAGAAATCCAATCTCGTTTGTTGCAGTTCTTTTTGTTGATATAATAATAAAGAATTGAATTTAAATAATTTAATTTCGACAATCAGTAAGTTTTATTCCACTCAACATTTCCTTTGCTTAATATATCATTTTAATTACCTTGTAATTTAAAAATTGTAAACTAATAAGCTTTTATACCATCATATAAATATTCTAATAATAGTTGAAGTATTCGTAGTTTATTACGTTCAAAGTATATTATCTATTCCGTTGTAAAACATGTTAAAATTATGCTGTGGTACAAAAGAGCTGGTTTCTAGAAAAGAAACACGTAAAAAGTGTTGATTTATTGTTTATGGTTGCACATATGTACGAACAGAACAGCAAGCATAATTCATTTTGGTTGTATACATAAATATTCAATATTTATCAAGAACTAATATTTTAAAAATTTTATTAACACTGACAATATAGGCTACCATTTACCTAAAGCCTTTTGAAAAATTCCTTAATAAGACCTTTACTTTTAATAAAAGAAGTATATGCAATTTCCTGCAAAATAATAAGCAGATTTTTACAGATTTTTTTTATTAATGGGAATACTCCTGGAAGTACCATAAAACAAATTCAGAAGTTGAAAGTAAGAGCTGCCCTAATTGAGACACAAATTACTTTTAGATATTTTGATGCAAGTTTCGATATATTTTTTAACATGACTTTATTATTTTATTTTAGGTGAACACCGGATACGGAACGTAACTGTCGATTTTTTATTCGCGTGAATCGCATTGAAAATATAAACTATTGAACTAAAACGGTAAACCGACAGCTGACAGAAAAATGTAAAAAAGATGAACTATTCCTTCGTGTCTGTTTCATTGTTTACGCAACCGTATGCATAAGATCGCAATTCTTTATATTTCTGTTATCAGGAAACAACATGTCTACAATTGTCAGGCAGTACTATTTGTATTCTAGTTCTTGATTCATGAAAGTCAAACCTAAATAACTAATGTTCGACTAGTTTTGCACCCAACTGCATTTTAGAATACGAAGTCATTTGTTACCGTTGTTTATTATTATATTACAATGAACCTTTGCGACGGTAATTTGTTTGAAAAAAAAATACATATATATTTATATTGTTATAGTGTAATATATATAATTAATATATAATAATTATTATTATATATATTATATAAAATATATATCATATATATATTTTTAATTATATATAATAATTATATATAATTAAAAAAATAATTTTTAAAATTTGTAAGAATTACATATTTTTTAAATTCTTTCCACAAGACTGCCTACACATTGGAGATATCATAATTATATAAGTTTAATTCCAAAGGTTGCAAATAAATATTTTACCTGAAAAAATTCTTGTTTGTTTTATATCCTAATACAAAAAATACAACTTATATGTACTATGCTAGAATATAGTACAAAATCTGAATAACAAATATTTATTATTCAAGATTATTTCATAGTCATAGTACGAGTTTAAATGCATGAGTATTGTGCAAAATAAATTCATAAAGTCAACCAATTTTATACATAACTATGTATCAATATGCTCTGAAAAATCTCACTTTGAAAAATACACACTGCCACGTCGCTCAATTTTCGGTCCCCCTTCAGAAGGCAACCCGCTCCTCAATTTTCAGTCCCCCTTTCAAAAGGCAAACCGCTCGGCGTTCTAGCATGACAGAAACTACAAAACTATTTTACATGATAGAAAGATATATCAAAATAAGTTTAAGCATCAAATTATTAGCAATTTATGACATACAATGTACATTAGCCATGCAGGTAATAACAACAATGTTATTTTTTAATTTCAATACTTAATAAATGCTAATTATACTATAAAACAGAAAATATTGGAATCATTCGTATCCAAGGTTTCCGTGGTGTAGTGGTTATCACATCCGCCTAACACGCGGAAGGTCCCCGGTTCGATCCCGGGCGGAAACATTCTTTTGTATTTTTTTTGTTTATTAGATTTTTATTTGCATTAATCTTGAATTTAAGACCTGGATATATTATGAAAAAATTATTATATATGTAATAAAATTAAATAACTTGTTTATATGTCATAACGTTCACAGTATGGTTGTATTTCATGTACATATTAGCATTAATTGATTCAAGATTTTGAATAATGAGAAATACTTCAAGTATTTTTCAATAAATAGATTACTGTTTAGTCTGATAGCAGCAGAGAGGATTCTTTGTGATAGCAGATCGTTTTTGGTAGCAGAAAGATAATGAGAATCTTATGGGAGATCGTGTCCCTCGAATAATTCGATGTTTTCTTACGCCCTCTAGAATGTATTCTGACTGGAGTAAAAAACAGAAGGCCATCGACGTGATCTCGTCGGTACAGAAGGCCACTGACGAGATTCACGTCGGTGAGAAGGCAAACTGTTACGCAACCATCTTGACACCAACGAGAGACTGTTAGTATCTTCTCGTTGAAATCGATTATTATGAATTGTTACATTCTGTACCGAACGTATTTCAAATTTTTTGTTATTAATAACATCTTAGGCCATTATTGGCCCATAGATACATGTTAAATACAAAAAAATATACGTCTTATGTCTTAAGTTGTCTAAATACTATCCTCTCCTTGTTATATAAACTCTTACAACTTTATGTCGCACCTTTTACAAAAATCATTAATTATTTTAAGCGCATTGTCAAGTATTCCAAATTAAGCAGGAAACTACTATGGCGACATCTGACACGGAAGATTGAAACTTTAATTCTTTGTATCTCGTCGGTAACAGGCTATATAATTATTTATTGATTAAATGATCATAATAAATATTAATTGATATTTTGCAAGACTTTTTCACAGCTGAAATTTAAGAAATATATAAATAAAATTTTTAAAATAAATACATGCTTCTCGTGGATCTAATTCCAATGTTTGCTGTTCTTCAGCATAGAGGGAGCAAGGGACCAAGTGTTTTTTAGCGATGTTGGTATTTCAAATGATGAGACACGAAACCCCACCATTATGAAATTAATTAACATTTTGTATAACTTATGATTCTAATTTGAACTCTGAAAAAACATGAACAATTTGGAGACCAATATATAAATAATTTCAAGAATTTAATGGAACTGTTTGTTCTTTGATATTAATGTAACTATTTATATAATTAAAGTATATATAAGATGTATAGGAATTTGAGAACAAATAATTATTCAATTTCAAAAGAACACATTTAGTATCTGCAGATGAGGAAGACTACTATATTGCAGATAAAATCGATACAACTCGCTGATCGAAGAAACATTGAACAAACATATAATGTTGCCACTATTGCATGGTTTCCTTGGAAAATATACTTTATCGATTTAATTTTGCCTTGCGTGCATATATACCATAAGAGATAGTATTTGAACGTGTTGCTAAGATAAGTTTATCCAGTCCATGTTCTGCGTTCTTTCCAGCGTGATCGCCTGTAAGGAAATTATAATTTTTCTAGAAAGGTGCGTACCTTTTTGTTTAGTGTCTGTTTCTATCAGTATAAGGAAGAAATTATGTGTGCTTATACCTCGGACCCATACACTAGAGGATTGAACACTAGACTGCCGACATTCGCATTTGCAGTTGATCGTCTAAAATATCGCCACCCGAATGTAAGAACTAGGTAACGTAAAGTAAAAAAAGAATTCTGTTCAAAGACCTATCCAAGGTTATTCAAAATTCAAAAATAATGATACCGGCTAACAGATTTTGTGAAACCCTACTATTTTTATTGCAAACATTTCTCCAAAAAATAAATACTTCCCGAGATTTTAGTATTCGGCAGCTCGAATTTGTCATGTTTGACTGTTTACAATTCGATAACTGTCCATTATTGATTTGGTACCCATTACAACTTTTGTTTGGTAGATCATAAGCTACAACATATGAAAAATCCAACTGATTTTACCAGGGTGGATTTTCCATATGATTACTGCGGGCTTCTTTTAAATAAATAAATAAAGAAAATAAAAAAAATAATAATAATTAAATAAAAAAATAAATGATTCACTAGATGACGTAGATTACTTTGATAGGTTACCCAGTTTTTACATTAAATTTTACTTAATGTCTTCTTTAAGACATGACAAAGAGGTGAGCAGAAACTAATGAGCTGTTATTTTATTTACCACTCGATGGAATCTTGTAGGGTTCGCGTCTGGTTGTATCAGAAGAAATTCGATACTTTCGTATCGTTTTCGAGCCTGTTTTTCGCAGTGTAATCACAGAAGCGAGTGAGGACCGATCGCATAGTCATAATATTCACAAGTTGGAACAAGTCCCACAGGTGGAGTGATCAAAGTTTCCTAGCCGGGTAACAACGTGGCTGTCGCCGTCAATTTCTACCCAATATGTCACGTAGAAACTACGGAATTGCCCGTAGGGCGTCTTTGATCTCGCAGCCCCCAGAAGCGTGCTTGTCCACCTTCTGAAAACTCACCCTCCGTGTCGTGTGCCACGTACGCGGCCGCGAGGGTTGCTAAATCCAATTTTATTGTTTGCACGCTCAGGAAATCCGGAATTACTCGAACCCGACCCATGGCACGTTAATCGTTGATACGCGACGATTTTGAGAAAACTCCTGCCTTGTAATCATCAATGCAAACTTTGCAAGGTGAAGTCTACTTCCGGTTGCAGAGTTTTTCGCCAATGATTAATGATATATTGTAATCTTTCTCGAATGTCATTTTTAGGAATTTCTTTAGACAAAATACGGTTTGTATCAGGATTTTGCGTACGCATTTTTTAATATTATGTTTTTAATGGAAAAGAACAAATCTATAAGAGGCGTTTCCGGATAAAGAGGAGGAAAGGGCGTCGAGAAAAAAAGAGCAGCATAAGGGCGAAAAGTTGAATCGGCGATCTACGTTTGCCAGGATCATAGATCATTCCATTGTTGCAAAGGGGGTGTGTGTATATACATTATTACAGGGGCATAATGGCGTACCGATGTGTACACACAACGGGGACAGAGGCTGTACAGAATGTGTGGTGTTTGGTCTCCATTAATATCGGATCGACTGGATGGTTACTGCAGGCCATCTCTTGTATCTCTCGCGTTTTTTTTATAGGGCCATATGTCTCCTGTGTATCGCATCCCAGCGCAGCCCGCTCATTTGTCAGCACGCAATCTGGCATTGTCGCGATTTGATGCCAGCAGTCAAAACACGTATGCGATATTCGTTTGAAAATGGAACTTGTTCCGTTTTTTCACAGCGACACATTTGAACGATTAGAAACGGAGATCGAACGAATTAGATAAATGTTGATAGGTTCCATTTAATTCTATTTTAGAATATTGTTCTTACAGTTTGAGGAAGTATGCTTGGCTGTATTTCCAGTTGATACAGTATCAATTCTTGCAACTGTCTTTATCATGGCACTTTATATGGCTGCTAGGATAGCTTATACAAATAAAAATGAAGACAAATAAAAATGTTTTGAAAATTAAAGTATTAGATGAAGTTATTGAGAGTGACACGTTAATTCGCAATAAAAATTGCTATGGCTATTGAAGGTTCTATTAAAAAGTGTTTAGCCATGTGCCGGTAATGTGTTGAGAAAGACAATGATCGTAGAAAGAGGAATAGAAGCTTGAATAGCAGAAAACATCGGAAGGCTAGGGAACAGGGGGAATCCCCGCGATGTATAATATCAATGGTCGACGGCTGGGTGGCGATGATCGTATCACATTAGCAGTGAAGCGTTCTATGAGCGACTACCACCACTGCGACCACGTCTCTGCAAGCTTGGGACCCCAACCAACGTATATATTATAAGCTGGAAGTGTCACCCTAACTGCGGTGCCTCGGTGTAAAATAAACGATACCTAATTATACGCGTCCCGTCTGCGTGAACGCTGAACGCGCGAACCCCCGAGCAAGTGCGCGCGCGAAGGTGGCCTCCTGCTTAATGGGATTACAAAATTATAATTTAGATTGATCGTCCGTGAACGTTTTCTTTTCTCGCGTGCAGCGAGCCCATGCGTCAAAACGCGTCTCGCTCGAGACATTTTTCAAAATTTTCTTACCTCGACGCGACGTCTGCAATGTTTCTTAATATATTTTACCAATATTATTTCTCAACGTTTCGATCTGCATTTAGATCATTTTCAAGAGAATCACATTAACATTGCGTCTGTAATTAATAATTAAATGCATATATATCCAAGCAGCAACATGCAATATGTGATCCACGATGTGGGTCAACCACAAACGTTTAATTTTTAAAGTTTAATTATTTTGCAACACTAAGCAAGTGAGTGATGATGCATTCTGTTTTATACATTTGTTCTTTTCCTGTTTCTACGGTTTCACAATATATATGCATTTAATTATTAATTACAGACGCAATG
>CM052339.1:4625605-4693571 GCA_028455595.1 Lasioglossum vierecki
TAACAATTGATCGAACCTATGCGCCGATATCATTAATTTATGCTTAAAGCAATTTACTATCGATATTACTTAATATTTATATTTTACCAATAGTAGGTAATTTCAAGAGAACGAAATAAAATTGATTGTTGGATCGTTGGAAACGAGAACTTCTTTATAAAGAGAATTTCTTTATAAAAACGAAACGTGACTGTTTATTTCGATCCTTGCTTTTTATTCTTTCTCTCCTATCGTTAAGAGAACTGCATCGTGGGCACCGTAAATTTTTTCCGGTTGGATCGATGAGCTCGAAAGAGAGAGACAGAAAGAGCACGACTGTGTTCGAGCTATGTTATTCGGGGAAAAAACATTCGGATCTCGGAAAATCAAAGGGAACGCGTCAAAATGTTCTGTCTCGCGACCTGGCCCCGCAGTTTCCGGGTAATCCCAGAGGACGCAAATGCGCGCGCGCGAGAGAGAGACATAATTTTTTGTTAGCCGTCGCGATCGCTTTCAGTGTTGTCAATTGCATTTAAAAATCTCGCCATGCCTCGCCACCGGCTTCGACATCTGGATACATATGTACGTATACACCTATACCTCGGTGCAGAGGTATCTGTGTCGCGGATCTCGCATTTTTTCCCGTCCGCTCCGCTTGCTGCCAAGAGGGTGGCTTGCAGTGGGTGTGCCTGGCGATGATTAATTAGCGTTTGATGAATATGTATGAGAGAAAGGCAGCCAACTCCGCTACACGCGCAAACACACAGACCCGACCAGGCACATCCCCCGCGTAACAATAACGTCCAACCCTCTTCCGCGACCCCCGATTTCTCTCTCTCTCTTTCTCTCTCTATCTCTCTTTATTGCGCGCGTGCGCTATCCCCTTCCCGCCTATAGTTCACCTCGACGAATTCTGCGACTCCTCCGTGAGCTGTATAACAATGCGTTTTCGGGGAAAAATTTTGCTTTAGAGGACGACGTTGCCTCCCCATCTGTTATGATTTACGTCGTACCTGTAAATTCGGGATGCATACGGAATTTCGTTAAAATGTGTTACAGAATGACAAACACGCTGTAATTTAGTGGTACTCTTACTTTTTCATGGAGGAAGAAACCAGCGCAGTTCGGGAACCTCCATTTCCGGATATTGACGAAATTTTTAGACACCCTGTATAGTTATAAAAATCATCCGTTGACCGAGGGTTAAACGCATATTTGTTTATAATCCAGTTATTCGAGGTCCTACTGTAAAATAAAATATAACGGAGTTATTCTAGGCCGGAAAAAATATTTAATTTTCAAGTTCAACTAGCTCCGACTGCAAAGGGTTAACAATTTCATTGCAAAAATTATAACGAACTACTGGTAGAACGATTGCGTCGCTTTTGTGTATAATATTTACTAGAAACATGTAACTGGTTGATAAATCTCGGCGAGGCAAACAAAAGGGCCTTTCTAGCATGGTCGTCTAACAGCCAACTTTATGGTCCCATACTGTTTTAACCCCCATACTTTCTTCAGGGTGAAAATTCACCCAATCAATATTTTCACATACTATAAAATTATTTATCCTTTTATGACCTGTCTTCTTTTTCCAAAATCTGTTGCCATTTTCGATTTTCTACTTTTATAAAAACTATATATAGGGTTGTGTCTACTAATACGCAAACATATACACATTCAACCCTATAAAATGAAGCCTAATGTGTTGATTCAACGTGTAAAATAAAATTTGGTGAATTGTTATCCTAGTTTTTTTTATGCAGCTACTTTTGAAGAACGTACGAGGGTTAAGAATAATATGGCTGCAGTCAATTTTGGGAAAAATCACGACGACGACGCATGGGAGGCACCGCGCATTGTTTCCCGCGAACGCGTCAACATTTTTCATCGATACCCGTCAGAAATGGAGGACCCGCTGTTCGTATCATGGCGAAATATCATCTACGGATGTGGTGAAGGGGTTTAGATTCCGCCAAAACGCGAGGCTGAAAGGCTGCCGCGCGGATTGTTCGCGCCGCGAGGAGAACAATGCAAACAATGGCGGGGACGTAGCGCTGCGGTGAGACCCGGCTTACGCGGTGAATACAATTACATTATGAACTCGATTACCATTTAAATGGAAACAAACGTGAAATGCTAAAATACACCGATGACTCTCCGCCTCCGCGCCGGTGAGCCCGCCGCGCCATGGCCTCCGCAACACACGCGAAAATGTGCAACCACACCATCCAGGTCTTCGATCATCGGTATGCAAATTGCGTTTCACGTGCAGGGGTGCTCGTCTCGTTCACCCATTACCCTCCCGTCCGCCACCCTCTGCCTCAAAAACTGTCAGCCGTGAGAAATTTTAGGCGGTGCAACGTGTCTTCAAAATTCTACACATTTATGAAACCATATCTATGTTTCAGCCTTGCAGCTAAGAAATGTGACTTGCTTTACATTAACCTATCTGTAAATATATTGTTACTAATATAGGTATATTTATATAACCTATCTGTTTCTATGTCTCAATCATCCCTATCCTGTCTTATTCTTTTAGTCTCCTAATTATCACTAACCTGCTTAATTCTTTATTTATTGCTTCCTTCTCCATTCCCTAACTTTTGTATTTTTCTTGGTTTAGTATGCTCTCTTTTCTCTCCTCCTCCTCAACTTCTCCAACTACGTTTTCAACATTTCTGTGTTTTTTCCTGCTCACTACATCCTCGAACCTGATCATTTCCTCCATTATTCCTTATTCATAGGTGGCATCCTCTTACCTCTTCCTTCAGTCAGTATTTATTCAAATTCTCTGAATTCTGAAACCATGAAAATTTTCTATTAGATATCAATGGTTGAGAATGCAGAGTTTAAAATTTATTAGCACGTCGGGGTGAACCAAGAAAATTCGAAAATATTGTATTCAATCTATCGAATATATTCAGAATGGAAAATAATTTTCTACTTCACTCCAGGTTATTGCAATTGGAATAATTTTTATTACCTGTCTAATGATCACGTAGATTCGGATAGACCGTGTGATTTATTCGGATGAGAAATTTCAGAACGAATCCTCTCATTGAAATCCGTAGTTGAATAAAATCTGTAGCTTGGGAACACGTTCTGGTGTGAAGTTTTCTCCGTGGTTTTTCCTCTCGGTTTAGTCCCCCCTCTTCGTTCCGCTGGCGTCAGCGAGGAAGACTTTCGTTTAACGTGTCCCATCAGCACCCCAATTCTAATTATTATACATTTAATTTCCTAATGAACCGTATCGGACGCCAGGGTCGATGGAACGGCGCACTCGTGCACTGATTTCACGGACCACCTGTCGCACTGCTGTCGTGCACTCCCCATTGGTTTCGTCGAATTGGTCACGCAGGGTGTAAGACATTATTCTACACGAAGGGTCAGGATAGGTCGATGAAGACACAACTTTTTCTCAGGCCGTATCGTCCTTTTAGAAGACACTACTGATTCTATGAACTTGCGTGATACTTTCTGACGACATAGAGTAAACTATTGCTAGTTATTAAGAATTCCCTGGTATAGAAAATCATTTTACATTGCCAGTGGTGCACCCAGGATTCAATCTGGAAATGATCTTTTTTTTAGCAAAAATATCTTTCAACGGTTTATTTGTGTTTATTTATGTTCTGCGACCCTTACCTTAGAAGAGTAGTATGCTAACAACCAGAGAAGACACAAAAGTATTTGAAGAGTGCTTTGAGACATTTCATTTTCTATTGCAGTTGACCTTGAATGACCTTCATAATAGATCATTGTATTCGTCTTGAAATACACTGTACTCTATACCGTACCATTTAAAAAAAAAAACAGAGTTGACCTTCATATCTCCTTGACGTCTCCACCTACAAAAAATTAATGACATCAGATTACAAGATTACATTACTTCTTATTTATATTGCAAAGCAACGTTGTTAGTTTCCGTAACAGAGTTCCATATATGACTATTAGCAACGCTGGTACATCAGTAAATAGTTGAATGTGAAAATTCAGGTGAAAAGACCGATGCGCGCGCAAGAGGGTAGGTAATTTGAAACCATGCGGGTTAGGAATAGGCTTTCTTCCTTAGCCGAGGAACTATCATCGAACATACGGAGGTAGAAAAAAGGAAGAGCAGGGAGGAGAACGGATCCTTTGTAGATAGATAGGTGCGGTCACTGTCAGGAGGGTTGACAAAGGCTGACCGGGGGTAGATACATTCAAATGGTAATCGGCGCGCGTCTAACATACACCAATCCTCCGACCCCCGTGCTCGCGCTTAAGGGGGTGCGAGCACACCCTCGGTATACACCCTGCACATTCGCACCAGAATCCAACCAAATATTGGCAATATCATCCCTGGCATTGCTCTCCGCGACCTGCCTCCTACAGTCGGTGGGAAACGATGTCCATTTGAATGCACGATTCCATTACTGATGTCGATATATCGGCCGGAGGATCTTATGGGATTAGGATTTCAAGGGAAATCAGAAAGAATACTATCAGAGGCGGTCATATCACAACGCGAGGCACTTGGACGGTTTAACAATCATAGTTCTATGGGCGAAAGACAGTGTTATCACTTCTGTTGCCACTGTTATTATTATTATTTAGCTTTGTCACCACGAAACCTATCACCACTCATTATGTTACAATTATTGAAATAATAAGAATGATTTTGTAAGAATTGATTGTTTAAATATCTTAAATTATAGAATATCAAAGAGAGTGCGTGATAATTGTAGTTGTTCGACATTGTTGTTAGAAAGCATATGTGTAATATCCAAGATAAATATATTCGCAAAAATGCTTGAAAATTAAGATTTTATTAAATTATTATTTAATTAGTAAAGCACATATTACAATAGAAGCTGCACAAAATCTGAATAATATCAATAATATCAATCTTGTCATTTTTACAAGGGAACATGTACCAGTTACTTTTAACAATAAATTAAGTTAAGGCTTCAAAAACTACGCAAGATTTAGCTATACCTATTAGCTTGTTAATTTTCAACCATTTTTTAAAATGCCAATGAAGACTTATTGCGAATATAATTTATCTTAGATATTACACATATGCTTTCTAAACTTGTACTTTCGTTAACTATTTATTCTCATAATGTCGACCAACTACAATTATCACGCACTCTCTTTCACATTATATAATTTTCAGCTTAAAACCATTTGTCCAGGCCGCCTACGATAAATGAATCGAGTAAAGGAATTTCGTCGAGGAAACAGGCTTTCCAACAATGCGCGACCTTTCGATTGTTTGATAAACAAACACGCGGGGGTGCGTTCTTCCGTGTAAAAGCCTACTTATCTGACCGGTCGTAATTATCGGAGATCAGATCGTCGCAACAATTATCTCGTAAAACGCTTGGCAAGGCTTTGCCCATTCGGTATTCACGGATAAATCTGTGATTCGCGATCGGTGTTGATTCAATGCGAGCAACGTCGCACGTGCGCCGATGTGGACGTACGCAAAGCTCCCGCAACCCGAACTTCAGCACGCGCCTCGATTATGCGATTACGCGATTACGCGTGTCGGCCTCCGGTATCACGGTTACGGGGGTGCCGAAGGAGAAGCCTCGTGGATGATACTGGGAGCGAGCTCGCGCGCGTGTAATGACACGGAAGAGTCTAGCCCTTAAACGGGGCCCTACATGATTTTCTAACGAACGCATCTGTCGATTCAGCCAGTTGCTCTCGCAAATCTGCAGTCAGTCGCGTAACCTTCTTTCATACGTACAATATTGAGGGTAGAACAGGGTAATCGCGGTTAACAGGCAATGATAGTCAGTATTATCATCACAGAATGACACGTCTTGAATTTTTGAAGTGAAAACTTTAGGCGCAATGCGTACACAAATGCTGGACAGTGAACGAGTCTCATCCGTCACGCTCCGAGGTGAAACGCTATTCCATTTCAAATTATTTATCTCGTATTTTAGTTATCACAAGCCCATTATTTCTTTCTTAGGTTATCTATATAAATAAAAATCAAATGCTGTTCGTTGGTAATCGCATCTCAATTGGAAAAGTTGCCCGGAAAAATGGAAAATTCGAGGAAAGCTAAGAGTGCTGTTTAAATCATATATCAATACTTTAATTCTTCTAATTTATAGAAATTCAATATGTAATATTTAAGAAGATATTCGTTTTAATACTATTAACAGTAAACCTACCACTGTGAAAAATGGATCCAACTCTTGGCTAAAGATCAATTGAGAATGGCAAACAGCGTAGCATGATTCTAATAGAGGCATAGTGAAGCGTGCATGTCGATCGGTAGCAGAAGTCACACGGGATCGCGATGGAGCAATGCACCGTATCTTTCGCAAACAATTGGACATTTAAAATCGCAGTAACGTGTCCACGGACGAGTGTATACTTCGCCTGTGAACCGGACTAGCAGCAAGAATAGGGACGGTAGGAGTGATACACAGCGGCGGCACGAGCCGACACGTGGCAGCGCAGCTTTATACAAACAGCATTATGCACGCTCGTGCTAACATAAATTACTGCGGGTTTAATATTGGACGTCGACGTTGGCCATGGCCGACCACCTCCTGAGCAAAACATGTTAAATGCGGGGAACGAGTCACACTCGGCCCCAATGCCTGCTTCCTTCGATTCTTCTCGATTTCAGGTGCCCTTCTACCAACACTTGCTTTTCCCATTAATCTCCACGATTTAACGCTTAAACCTACGGAACACAAAAACCGATTAAAATGTTTTAGTGTATGAAAATGACGAGGCTCTATTTAGGGTGAACTGTTCTATTGCTGACACTGCAGTAGTTATTGGCACTTTTGATTTAAATATTTTAACTTGAAAATTAAACATTTCGTCTAAACTAGAACAATGCCATTCTATATGATTTCTTTTTTATTTTATGAATGTGAAATTAATATAACACCACTTACAATACTGAAATTATGTGTGCCTTTGGAAACTTACATCATCTTCTCTCGCTCTGGTTCATTAGGCTACTTGAACTGACTCCTTAAATAAATAACGAGCAACTGACATCCAACTATGTCCTAGTTTCGTGTCCGCGATTACGAGACAATATTTCAGTAGGGTGTAGGAAGAATTTAATCACTGCATCGAGTGGTATACAAACAGCTAGCTGCTTAAATGTAAATGAAGACGGAGCAGTGGTCGTATATGAATGGCGGTATTCGAGGAAAGTCCCGGTTAAATTTCACAATAAGCTCTTTCACGGCTGCTGAACGTGAAACCGCTTGTAAGCGACTTCGGTGAGTCTTACGAGACGCCCTTGGGAAGTAGCCCGAGCGACTGTAAAGGCGAGAATGAACGAAACGAGGGAATGGGAACGGGTTCGATAAGTGGACACCCCGCGGAGAATGACGGGATGCAGACACCGCCTCGGCCGGCATGAATTAAAGCCGTTACCCGGCTCTATGAATGGATCCAGATCAGAAACGGAATTCTTCTTCGTGGAAGAAGAACCTTTTGAGTGCATTCGACAGCCGGCCGCGTCTTAATCTTCGTGAAACGGAAGCGAAACCGGATGTTCATCCTTCAATTCGAACGGACGAAATTGAGAAGGCAAAGGATATCGTTGCCGCGATGATCTCCGGGCTTTTCTCGAGGAGTTTCGAACAGTTCGTAAAAAAAACAGAGTTTTTGGAAAGAGTGTAACCTGAATCGACAGTACATTTCGAATATAATATATTATAATATAAGATATTTACTACGATTTTGGCTTAGGGTGGCAATCATTAACAAATCAGATATCTGAGATTCGGATAATGGAGGTTCTACTACTGTGTATGCTAGTGTTATATTTCGAAGAATATGACGCAGTCGCGTCAGTATCGTTTTCATCAATCGATTGTTAATTACTCGACGTCCTTCAAGCTAGTCGCGATGAAATCGATTTTTTTTACCGTTTAAGATATGGGTTTGAGGTTTGTTAATTTTATCTTGTACAATTTTCTATCGTTTTAAAGGAATCTGCGAAAGTTATCAGCGATTATACCATGACAACGGAGAATCCGGTTTATCTCCGGAACCCTTATCCTTTGCCGGAAGTGTTTCGCGAAGGAGAATGGACGCGACAACCGGTTCTCGGGAAAAAAGTGTTTCCACAAGATAAAGACTGGACCGCCAATTTGAAACCCCATGAACGTCTTTTCGCCCATCACACGTTGAATAGTATTCGAAAGGATACCAGACTGCGCAGATTGAAGGTAGGATTAGACTAGATTTCTACTCAAGTTTCCACTTTGGGTTTCTGGTATTAACCCTTTGCACTCGGAGCTTTTTCAACTCGAAAATTAAACGTTTCTTTTGATCTAGAATATTTACTAATTTATATAATTATTTTATAATTAGATAGATATTAGATAATTTATAATAATGTAAACAATATTTTCAATAATAGGACAGAAATTTTTAGTGACGCCTCAGAGGCGCCATTCGAGTGCTAAGGGTTAAAACTCACCAATTAAACTACAATCTCGATACTGATTGAAACCCTGACAGAAACTGAGGAAAATTTTCTTCCAGGTGCCAAATGATGCTCTCGATTTGACACTTACGGCGATCTACGTTCACAACGAAGACACTTTGGTGCCCAAAGTGTACGTTCCTATGCAACCAGAGTCATTAGGGAGGAAGACGTGGCGCGTTCTGAAAAATAAGATCGAGGTAAATATTTATCCACTACCTTAAGACTGTGACAGTTTCAAATTAATACCTTTATCTGCGATCACTTTAGAAAGACAAGGCACCGACATTTTTTGACGAAGAAGAAAGAGACGCGGTGTCGGCATTACTGAAACATTGCTACCGTGGCCCGTTGCCAGAGCGAAGAGTTCATCCGAGTAACGTGAAATTAAATATCACCGGTCCACACTCGGTTCAATCTAATCCCGGATACAGTCGCAAAATCGACGGAACTTTTTACAGTATTTAAACACGGATTTGCACGGTGTTTGAAATGGAAACTCGGCCGGCGAAGCTAAGCTAACAATCGTATTTGAGGAAATTAAATCAACGATTTTATGATTATCATTGGTAACGTGGATTCCCCAAAAACCACTTTTATGTGTTTATGAACGGGTATCAATTTGCAATCATTTCATTAATCAATTTATATTCTCGCGGTGGCTTTCGACGAACGCACGTTCTCCCAAGAAACTTCTGTAATTACATTAACATTGTGCATCGATTAATATGCATTATTATTGCACTCGAATATTACTACAAAATTATCCAACTGAAAGAATCTGCTAATTTTTGGCTTTTCATACATTTTTATTTTTTTGCTTCTTGCACATCCCTATTTATTAGGTCGCCTCCAAAGTTTGTTTCTTTTTCGGTTAACTCTTTGCACTTTTTCCTTTATGCATTTGTAAAATTTTTGCTTAACCCTGGTGTTGGACACGAGCAGGATCCTTTATGAAGACGAAGATGTACTGTTTGTCATTGGCGTTCGATTCGTCTGGGAGAATTGTTAAAAAGACAATTTCTGTGAGAAGAAAAAGGGTGATCGGGCACGAGCCGAGGAGGAGTTTTCGTGACGAGACGGTCGCCGCGGCAATCATGGCCGGATTAGGCGTATGTATAAGGATCGAGGTGTCTACCGAAAGAGGGTGCCCAGAGGGGTCGTAGCAGGTCAAACGGGGATAGACGTCTGCACGGGGTGAAACATAAATGATATTCCATGAGGAGCATATGCGTGCGGAGATGGCTCCACCTCTGCGACGTTATGCGGCGAGGGTGGCTGCCACCCTCTATGGCAGCGGGGCGCTGGTTTATTACAAACAAGGATTACCCGGGTAATGGGACATTCTGTCCCTTCGGCTGCTCACCAGTGAGAACGTCCTGTGCACTGACTCACGCGCTCGTATAATTTTCTCTCTCTCACTCTCTCCTCCACTCTCCGAGAACGAACGGGCGCAAAACTGAAGCTGCGACCGGGAGATCGTCGCCAAGATTCCAGAGGGACTACATTATGGTATCGCGATATCTGCCAAACAAATTTGTCAACACGATCGAGATTGATACGAGTGGCTGCAGCAATAAGGGAGGCCGTGGAAACCGGAGGTTGGATCAAACTGTTAAAAATTTTAATTCGTACAATTTTCTGTTTGAAGAAAACAGTTAGAAAATTGGAATTTCTATTTGAAGAAAACAGTTAGAAAATTGGAATTTTGTTTTTGTCGGGAATTGAAAAAGTTCTAGTTTAATAATAATTGTTATTCTGTTTGGAAAAAGTAATCTGTTGCTGATGATTCTCGTATCTATAATAATAATTATATTATATTCCAATAATTGGAATTAGCAAGGAAAATCTTTAAACTGAATATGCATCTTCGCGAAGTTAAATATGCACAAAGAGTTGGATAACGAAATTAAAAGTGTCATAAATTCGCGGGGTACATGTAGGATTCAAGATCTTACGAACGAATTACATTTCTCTCGGAGAAATTTTGATGAATTGCTTATTCGCAGGTTCCACTGCAATGTTCGGACAGATTTTTCTTTCACGATTCTTGTCGAAATTAATTACGGCCGATGCACCGCGTTACGACTGATGAATTCGCAACGACGCGCGACGCGACGTAGAAATCTTCCATTTCGTTAACGGATCCCCGACGAAGGAGACCGTAAAAAGTAAATTAAATAAGAATTAAATACAAATAAAACCGGTCAGCCAAGTAATTGGCTGGTTACCTCGCTCGTTACCCACGACGGTCTCAGATCGCTCTACCCTTATTCCCAGCACTTCCCGCGCACCCCATCTGGGAAAGAAAAAGTGTCCGCGTCAATAGACATTCGACGCGGTGTAATTCACGATAGAATTATGCGAATCGGTGCCACGATTGACGCTTACTCAACGATGCAAATAATGCTCACCGAACGAAAAGTTATTTATAACTAATTTCGTGGTCAGACTCTCGATCGTTGAGAAATGTAACATGTAAGACAATTTATGTGGAATATAGTAGAATACATATAATAGAATATACTAGAGTATAATATAATATAATATAATAAGCAGTTCATCAAAATTTCTCCGAGAGAAATGTAATTCGTTCGTAAGATCTTTAATCCTACATGTACCCCGCGAATTTATGACACTTTTAATTTCGTTATCCAACTCTCTGTGCATATTTAACTTCGCGAAGATGCATATTCGGTTTAAAGATTTTCCTTACTAATTCTTGGATATACACTTCAATTATTGGATATACAGGTTTGAGGCAGTCGAACAAATGATCTTTAATCCTTAATTGTGACCCTGAGGAACCATTAAAAATTGTTGTGCCATTATTCAAAATATTGTTATCGTCGGTATCTAAAAAATTACTAAACATTTAGGTACTGTATGAAGTATTGTACCAATTTCATATTCATAAAACTTCAAAAATCATGTTTGTTGATGTTAGGATATAAAGTGCCACTAACGCTGCACGTCTAACAAACAAACAAGTAGAAATAAATACATATCCGTGGTGCGCACTCTGTCATCCAGCAGGTTCTATTTCCGATGGAACCAGAAAAACAGTTAGCTGATATTGCTTCCTGCCCGGGGGGAAGGCGGCCACCCTCTTTTTCCCGTTGGACGAAAGGAAGCCGGATTAAAAAGTGAAACGGGGGTAAAAAGAGAAGTTTCTAAACGACGGTGGAAGGTCAAGCCCAAGATTACGAAAGGCTCGCGCGACGTTTGCTCGTTAATTAGGGAGTTCTAATTATAGTAAATGCGTGAGCAGAGACAAGGTACGCGGAGATCGTGCCACGGTAGAAGCTCCAGGGATCAAAATGCAACCCTCCACGAACGAGCCAAGATTACCTTCGAGGACCCTCCGACGCCCTCTTACCAAGGCCCGGGCCAACCTGCGACGAGAGAAGAGAGAGTACTCCTCTCTAGCGCCCAGCCACTCTCAGATATCACCTAAAATAACATCAGCCTGGATCCGCTCGCTCGGATAGATTTTACTGCCCTGTGTATAACAAATGGATTAGTATTTCGGTAGACGCCTCTAATCCCCTTTCGTTATGAGCCCCGAAGATTATGCCGATTATCTGTCCCTGATTTCGGTCAATCGTCGCCGGCTATATTTACGTAGTCGACTGCTTTTTTCTTCCAACGAAACAAATTGCCGTAGATCCCCGTTGCAACGCGATCGAAACATCCGACAGCGGAAGCTGGGTCTTACCGGACCCACAAATTTCGTTGCAACGACAGTTTGTAAATCGTGCCGAGAAAGTACGTCGCTTGTTATCTGTAAAAATAAATAATTCGAACAATAGATTGAAACACGCTCGGTTTATTTATTTAAATAATAGAGGCTGTCGCGATGGTGGCACGTTCTCGTAGGATCCGTGATCACACGACCGTGATTTCGTTCCCCCTGTTCTAATAGAAAAGACAATTGAAGCTGAAACCCCTCGAGCGGAACGGCAGCAGTCGCGAGCTGTTTTGAAATAAACTTTAAAACGTTGTACAAACACTCCAATGGCGTGGAAACATATTGAAGAGAAATTAAAAAATAAGCTTCGTAAGCTACCGTTCATATAGATCTGACCTCCTAGGACCCTGGTGGTTTTCTCACCGCGCATTGGCAGGGGCTGAGAAACCAGATCGACACGAATAGAGGGTAAAATTCCGACCACAAACCTTCTGCTATTTGATTAAGCACGTACGTACCTCATAAGCTCTCTGATATTTATTCTGGCAAACAGCGAAGTCGCTGCTTCATTCAATTTTAATAGTATCGAACAGTTCCGTCTGAACGAACGACGATATTTTTGAGAACTTCGAAATGTACATTTTTTCAGCATAAAGTTGATGCAACAATTTTACAGTCACATTCTCAACACCACTGAGGAGAAATTATTCCTGTTGTAAAAAAATTCAGTGTTATTAGTTGGATAAATATAGACGAAAGAAAATTCTATTTTCTGTAATCATTATTTATGTCAGCAAAGTTTGTTACGTTTTGCAAAATCCCCTGTCGTTACCGTGGACCGAAATTCATAGTCAAAGGGATTTTTGGAGGATTTATCACGTACACTTCATTTCATGAATGGCAAACGTCGGGAAAAATCACTGACGTCGTTCGTTTAATACAGCCTATTTCTGGCTGTCCTTTATAACGTCGTTTGCGGCTTTGTCTTGACAGTACGTAGGTGAATAAAGTCGAGGAAGCAAAAATGGGAACGAAAGGAACGATAAAACCCGACGGGTGGTGGCAGTGTGCACCGCGCTGATAAATATAACGTAACAAGTTCACTGGAATAACAACTTCATCCCGCCAGGATCAATGAGACTTTGCCGCGACTTTTACGCAGAATTTCCTTCCGAGTAAACGTATGCGAGCCGGAAATCGAAAAGATAGCAAATCGATCGTTCCTTCCATTACCTTTTATTTGTCACAGTTACTCGAGCGTTCGCAGTTCAACAAATTCAACGATGTATTTCAATAATAGATCGAGTACAATGAAAACTAGTGAAATTAATCCTTTGCACTCGAATCTATTATAACTTGAAAATTAAACATTTCTTCCGACCTAAAATAATTCCATTTTATATATATACATATATATATGATTTTTTAAATTTATAATATATTTTATATATATAAAATGGAATTACTTTAGGTCTTTGTTACTTTACGTTTTCTTCGAAACTAAATTTTTTAGCATCGCTGTGGAATCGTCCGTCTATTAATCGAAATTGTGGATGAAGTGTATTTATATGTAGCGGAGAATTTGTTTAGAAATGTAAGAATGAAATAGTTTAACAGGAACGATTGTTTGCAGAAAATGTTTGGAGTCTCTACTTACGGTCGCAAGAAGCGCAAATATATGTTTTGCATTTGTACGAGTGGAAAATGTGACAGTATGGCGACACAGGGGTGCATGCACCCTTCGTGCGAAGATTCTGCAACGTCGTCACGTGGGAATTCGGACATGCGTTTCTGCTCCCCGACAACCGACCCTTTGGTACCACGGCGTCGTAACTCAGAGTGTCATTGTTAGCCTTTTTCCTCTTATTCGCGTTCCAAAAACGTCGCCGTCCCGAATGAAAAGTGTTTCTCGTAGAACTGAAGAATCAATTATTCCTACAAAAAAGAAATAAAAAGGTAAAAATTGCAAACTTGTACTCTACAATCGAACAAAAACAATCGTGAAATGGTAATGATCCATGTAGGTAGAAATTCGAATGATTGATTTATTAATTTTAATTTTACTCGAATGACGACTTTAAAAATTGCTGTACCATTATTATAAATATTGTTCGGTGAACCATTGGAGTGCCAGGATTAAACGAGCTTTCTTATTAAATCGAAAGTGAGCGTTTTGACATTTCTATCGTTCCCCTCTTGCTCGATTCCCCTCGACGCGTTGGCTCTGCCACTTTTCCTCCGAAACACACGCGTCGGTTCAGACACGTGGAAAATATGGGAGGCGCGGAGAGCAACGCAACACGTATAATAGATCTGTAAGTTACGAATCGCGATGGGAAGCGTGTGCGCAAGAATTACTAGCGCGAAAGTGACTGACGTTTGCGTCAGGCCAGCTCGTTTATCCGGAGGGTAAACGGCAATTCGTTATCTGACGATTTCGCGCTCCGTGGAACGAATCAGCCGACGTTAATATGTGGACCAGACCGATCGGAAAATATGAAGGAATGCAGATAGAGATATGTTGTAATTGCTTATTCGACCTATCGAACCTCGATGGGGTATAATAGCTTGTCACCGATAGACAGACAATCGAATTACGAGATTAATCTTTGCTGCTCGTTGATATCGCTTGCTAATATAGGATCCGAACCCCACTCTAAAAAAGAGACGTTTATTTACACCCTTCATATTTTAAATTCTCAATATAGGTCAACATGAAATAGTTGTGAACAATTTCTCGTATTTTACTCCATAATTCCCCCTAATTGCAATTATTTTCAAAATTTGTTCGCCTCGTGTAGTAAACTAACTGTTCTAACTTGTAAAGGAAAATCCAAGTCGAATGGTTTAATATTAAAAAGCTATGATCCTCTAAAAAGTGAGCTAATATTATTTTCATTCACTGCATGTATTTCTGTGAAAATGTATACTTCAATAATTATCCAGTATTTGAATAATATATTATTTAGAGAATAAGCAGCACTGTATACGTTGTAAATATTTTTCGCTCGTATGTATCTAATTTGCGGAACGTGCTGCCACCACGACAAACTTTGTTCGTTCGCGAAGTTACGATTTCCCGTGGATATTCCACGAACGTTGTGCGAATCGCACTGTCACGATCAGCGATAAGATTAGAGCTTCGATCGTGCGATTAAGCTTGATGACCACTGTTCGACCGCGTATTTTGGCGGAATTTTCACGAGCTCGAATATACTACCCCTAGTCAAAAGTATTTCAATAAAGAAACTAAAGCATTTCAATAAAGTATCTCATCACAAATAATTTAACGCTTTTTGATAACGGAGCCTTGGTCGATCATATTAGAAAGTTAATGGTTTATAATATTGTTTACTGAAGTGTACGAATGTTTCTATTAATTTCCCAAAACGTGGTAACTGTAAAATGTATCGTCATAAATGTATGTATAAAAAAGTATGTATCGATTAAGAATCTTTGAAGTTAACGTAGAAACGTAGAAAGTATAATCAAACTAGCAAAATTGTAATTAAAATTCTAATAAACGTGACACTGTCGGAATAATAAGACCACCCTGTTGGCCAGAGGGTTGCAGAGACAGGAAGAATTTTCGTGGAGAAATGTTTGGAGGCTGACGAGATCGGCCACGTTTAATCGTTTCTAGTATTTGCGTAAACCGAAGAGAAGCGATAGCGAGCGGGAGAACTGCTCGTTTGTGTCTGAACAACACGTGATAAGGTTTTATGGCCCGCCAGTCATCGTCGAGACGAGCCGCGGCAAGCCGAATCAGTAAATTGATATCATGTCCCGTCCAACCGACGTGAATTCACTGCTGAAAACCGAAAACGCCGAAAGAAATGTGTCTGCTTCGCAAATAAAAAGAATTTAGGCGGCCGAGGGAGGGAGAGGGCGCGCGGACGAGACGCCATTCGACAACGGCGAGAAACGTGGCTTCGTTAATTCCACGGCCGCCGATAATGAACATCAGCGAATTGGTTTATTGCTGCTCAAATTAGCAAAACGTGATGGATTGCTGACGTCTTTCGGCCCGTTACAAGACGCGCTCATTTTGGCAATGTTTATTGTTCGTTTATGAATTATTGCTGATACCGGGCCCTGCACTTTTAGTGGAAAAGTTTCGGTGACGATTCTCGAGTTTGCCAACGGATCAATTCTCCTTTTTTTCGGAGATCGTTGCGCGCGAGTATGGCACATTTTTCGTATTAATTATTATTAATTAATTATAACGCCTTGCCAAAGGACTACCACGTTACTCGCACACAGTGGATCCAAATAGTATCTAAACTAATCCAATGTTGAAACTAAGTTTGACTAACTTCCATTTTTATAAGTGTACCATTATGCAATTTCCAATTGTTATAGAGAAAAATACCATCAAATAATCCAGTCAATATTAATGTTTTGATATAGAACATCTGTTAATTTAAAACACTATTTTCTTGAGCGTTCTGAATTCATTTTCACGACTTGTCTTCTGGCGAATCACAGATGTATAAATCTCAATTAACGCATCAACTACTATTTTTTGAAATTACGATATTCGGCGTTTTTCCCGGCAACCACAATTTCCACCGAAAGAGTGAGAATTCTTGTCGACCAAAAACAAATTTTAATAAATTAAACAAATTTGTTATCGCGTTGTTCGAGAGTCTACCATACACATGCGATCTTTTTAGGAAAGCATAGAAAATTCTTACAGGAATCATAGTGAATGGACTATGATCGTTAAAGAGCTGAAGGGTGTTTCTCGATTAACTCTACCCGGTGTATGTTGGCTCACCGACCAATTCGGAAACTTGCGTTTGTTTCACCGATTTCCGTCAGATTTCGGTGGTCGCCGGTTTCCCCGAGCGATTCGTTAGGTACTCGGTCAATTATGCGAACGCGGCGCGCTGGCGTGGCGGCGGTGACTTGATTTTGATAAATGACGCGGCGAGAGGGTGTAGCGGGCCCCGCGAAAGAATTCAAGGAACCGATGGCTCGGTTCGCATGCCACGCAGGATGAATCCGACCATGAAGAGAACTCGTTCCTACGGTGGGTTCGGTAAGACGGGGCTACGCATTGACGGGGTGGAGGGTGTCGTTCATCATTTCATTGCGGAAGCCAGAATATTCATAGACTACACTCCGCAGTCCCGGGAATCCATTGCCGTCCCTCGGAAAGAAAGACAGCCAAGCTATGGAAAGAGAAAGAGAGGAAGGGGTCGTGATATATGACAGACCAGCACGTGGCTCGTTTCACACCTTCTTACAATCTTTGTCCTCACTGTCTTCGTGGAAAGAACTTATCTTTATGCCGGTCCTTGAACGTACTTTCGGTACACATATGGCTGCATAATATGTGTGTACGTCCCCGCATTCTTCCGCCGGAGAAAATTATCGTGGTAACCGTTATTTCCTCGATTTCCCCCGTTCCACGCTGTCATTCTCGCATTACGAAAATTAAATAACACTGATAGCGTCCTCGGTGACCGTTGGTTTCCTGTTGCCATGTATAACCCCGGGACGAATAAGTAGACTGCAGATTTCATGCGTTTGTAATGAAAATTGAGTAGCTGCAATTTAAAATAGTGGAAAGAAGATTAACATATTATTTTAACGTATTATTTTAACGTATTATTTTAGAGATCCGTATGCATGTAAAGGTTCTAAAACTTTTAAAACAATGCCAGGATATAAAACTTGATAGAATTTCGTACGATTTTTATTTATTTCTCTACTTTTTGGAAATTTGTCTATGAAAATTAGAAATTGCACAAACATCCGCAGTACTCTTTTAAAGATCCAACGTCTACTTGTGATTCTTCTACACAAATCAATTTGTATTTCACGATTATAGTACATATAAAATGTGAAATTAATAATTCTTAAATCTGCATGAGTTTAAATGATTTATTAAATCATATACTAAAAATGTCACCGAACTATTATAATTAGACAGATACAAATGAAGAATTTAAAAATGCTACTATAATATTTTCAACCAGTTAAACCTATTAAGAAAGAAATCAATGTCTACTTTACTCCAATTTGTCGCAACTCGGACAGAAAATGTTTATTTATAGCATAAAGCCGTGTAATTATAACGCATACTTGTAAAATATTTGCAGATCTCTTGGAATATTAATGAATTGCGCGAGAAATCATCAGGACCATCCCCGGTGACTTAATATCAGCCATAATCAGGAGGGTTGCGTTTAATTGGCAGCAAGGGTTAACCGGGCCAAGTAGAGGCACGGTTTTTAGCGGTTTTTATAGCAATATCAGTATAAATAGGGTCCGGATAATTATTTTAGGTACAGGCTACTTAATCCACGCCACGGTGGGAAAATAATTTGCGACATCACCTAAGCCATTATAAGTTATGCGGAGAGCTTCACGGTAAATGAATCCCGCAATCCATAGGCAGACGTACAATATGCTTTTCCAGTCATTATTATCCACATAAGAGATTAGTCGGAGACCATTACAAAATTCTGCCGGCAACGTTCTTTCAAATCCCGTAAATGATATATCGTTAAACCACGATACACTTGTAAGTATACTTATGCGTGGGAATATTCAATGAACAAGTACGGAATTATCGAAGTGAAACTTTAGTACTCGTGACTCGGAGAATCACCGCTAAAAATTGCTGCACCATTGTTCAACATATTCTTCATATTATTAAGTATGTTCGTTATAATCGGTAGACAACGGATCTTTATGCAAAATAAAAATTTTCTACTTGAATTGCAACAATTAGGAGTGAGGTAGAAATTTATTCTTTCTCTTACCATGTTTAATAGGTTGGAAATAATGTAACGGTATACTTATATTCTTCTAATTTGTTTGCAACTCTAAATTATACCTACTCATTTTTGTTATAAATCATAAATAAAAATTTTCTACTTGAATTGCAACAATTAGGAGTCAAGTAGAAATTTATTCTTCCTCTTAATATGTTGCAACTCTAAATTATATCTACTCATTTTTGTTATGAATTATAAATAAAAATTTTCTACTTGAATTGCAACAATTAGGAGTGAAATAGAAATGTATTCTTTCTCTTAATATGTTTAATACATTGGAAATAATATAATAGTATATCTATATTCTTCTAATCCATTTACGACTCTAAATTGTACCTACTCATTTTTGTTATGAATTATAAATAAAAATTTTCTACTGGAATTGCAACAATTAAGAGTGAACTAGAAATTCAGTCTTTCTCTTAATATGTTTAATAAGTTGGAAATAATATAACAGTATATTTATATTCGTCTAATTCGTTTGCGACTCTAAAAATTGTACCTACTCATTTTTGTTACGAATTCATGAAATCCGCAGTGTAGTTATAAAGCACTACAATTGTCAGATGTTCAGATATACATCGAGGTCGGAATCGTTTCAAAGGGTTAATAATATCATCGTAGATAGTTCTGTACATTGTGCTGTATAATCAGGTTGCAAAGTGAAAGGGTTGGTCGACTGTATACATAGAAACAAATAAACATAAAATCGTCGGAGGAATAGTGAACAGAACGGCACCCCTTTGAACTTTCTTGTTCGGAAGAGGATGGTTGGAAAGGAGCTCCAACCATCAAGAAAGTCTTGCAACATCTGTAAATTCGAACGTGTTCCTCGAATTGTTTCGATTGTCAGTCTCGTGTGCACCAAACCGATAGAACGTCGCATATATCGATCGTTCGCCAGCATCGTGCGGCACTTTCACTCGCGTTCGTTCTGTCGGGCAAAAATAAAAGTGGCGACCTTATTGAAAACGGGGGATGACGTTCCCGATCACTGAGACCGTCTCGTGTCGGTCAATGGGCTTCGACGAGTCACCGGAAACGACAGGCAGCTTTTCAGACAACAACGAGAACAATAATAACAACGATGACGACGACAACGTCAACGACAGAAAGAACGAAAGTTTCGACAGACAAGAGACGTACGAAGTGGATCTCCTCCGCACTGCATTCGCCGAGAAAGACAGAGAGCTGCCATGTTGGCCGTCGTCCGAGGCGCCGCCCCGAACTCTTTCCCCGATTGGCTGATAGGGTCACGGGACCGAATGCGCGGTGGTGGGGAGTTATCACGCGTCCGTGATTCCCACACAAAGCTGCGGTACGCTTTGATGCGCGCCGCCGCGATCACACACGCACCAGGACGTTTTTTCACCGTCGTGGAAATACGCGCGCGAACGCACACGGACGCGCGAAACAGACAACCCCGGGAGCGCGCGGATTCTTCTACTTCTGGAGATTGTATGCAAGGTCTGAATAAATTATACGACCGTCCACGGATGTACTGTGTCGCCGGGAAATATTCGATCATTTTTGCTATCTATGGTCCGCGGAAACTTCAAATCAATTCACTGTTTACAGGCTGGCGAATACTACCGGTTCGAAACTATTCCACTAGATTTTATGCGGAGCTTCAACAAACTATACGATCGTATAAAATAAATTTTCTTTTATATTTGTCGATTGTTAGTTCAAACAAAGTTCATGTTTTTGGCACACCGGTTCGATAAATTTAATTGGAATCATTAGTTTCAATCATCATTCAAATCATTAGTCAATTCACTATTTACAGGATTGCGAATACTACCGGTTCGAAACTATTCCACTAGATTTTATGCGGAGTTTTAACAAACTATACGATCGTATAAAATAACTTTTCTTCTATATTTGTCGATTGTTAGTTTAAACAAAGTTCATGTTTTTGGCACACCGATTAGGCTAATTTAATTGGAATCATTAGTTTCAATCAGCATTAAAATCATTAGTCAATTCACTATTTACAGGATAGCGAATACTACCGGTTCGAAACTATTCCACTAGATTTTATGCGGAGCTTCAACAAACTATACGATCGTATAAAATAACTTTTCTTCTATATTTGTCATTAATTTAACCCTTTGCACTCGGAGCTATTTTAACTCCAAAATCAAACGTTTCTTCTGACCCAGAATATTTCCATTCTCTATGATTTTTTTTTTAAATTGATAGATATGAAATTGATGTAATACCTAATACAATACTTAAATGTTTAGTAATTGGTTAGATACCGACATATCTGATAATGTAAACAATATTTTTAATAATACTACAGCAATCTTTAGTGACGCCTCAGAGGCGCCTCTCGAGTGCAAAGGGTTAATTAAAATCATTAGTTTCTTGAAAAGGGTCTAAACAAAAAGCGAAACGTCGAAAATAATGTATTGCAAAGTTCCTTTCAATTAAATTGATCAAACCGGTGCGCCCAAAACATCAACTTTCATCGTATAAAATATCAAATATTCGGTCAAGAGTATTTGTCAATTCTTTTCTTCAATTGTACCTACTCATTTATCTCGTGAACAGACTGCGGATCTTAATGCAAAATATAAAATGTTTGCATTGATTGCAAGGCAAAGAAGCCGAATAAAAATTTTTCTGTTGATTATCTTGTTAGATATTATACACTGGTTGTCTTAAAACTTTTTAATATCTACACTGTTTTAAATTCTACGTATCCATTATTGTCGTAAATGCATCAAATCCGTAGTCTACTCATGAGTGGATAAAATCCGTTGTCTAGCGATGAAACGTTAACGAGAGGACGATATTAAACGTAGAGGAAGAACGAAAGACTCGAGTGAACGGTCAACTACATACACTGAGGAATAAATTGCTTCGAATGACCTCAAGAATCACTCCTTCGGAGGAAGTACATTTTTGAGACATTCATGAAATTTCGATTATTGTCGAGAATTCGTCGACTATTCTATTTTATTGCAGATACATTTGTATCGGCTGTTCGAACGAGTAAGTTGAGACGAACGGACAGAGATCGCGATTTTACTGCTAATAAAAGAAAAGCAAGGATCCAATATTTGATTCTCCGCGGAATAGTCGCAGAACATATTGATTTTGACAGCACGTATTCGTAAGTAAACTGACACGACTCAAAAGATACATGTTGGAAAAAAGCGGAATAATAAATATACATATAAATTGTGGTGTATTCCATAACTAAAGGTGTATAAAAAGTAATGGTCATTCGAGACGAACGAAATTTAAAGCTACACCAAAAGTCATCGTCTCCCATTTAGATCATCAATTTAATTTAATTCTGAACATGTTATTGTACTATGTTAATAATTAAGCAATTTTGCAAATAACTATAACTTTTTCGATGTTTCGGTCTAGTTTAAGACCATTATCAAGAAAAACTTTTTTTATACATATATAATGGCGTCTGTAAAAATTAAAAAAACTGTAAATTATATAGTTTAAGTTAACCTCCATGTCAAAAAACAAAAAGACTGTACTATGTTAATAATTAAGCAATTTTGCAAATAACTATAACTTTTTCAATGTTTCGGTCTAGTTTAAGCATTATCAAGAAAAACTTTTTATATATATGGCGTCTGTAAAAATTAAAAAAACTGTAAATTATATAGTTTAAGTTAACCTCCATGTCAAAAAACAAAAAGAAAAAAGATTCTAATAAATTTGCATATTATTAATGTCCTCTAAATCGAAATAAGATTCTACTTTGATTTTCTTAATGCAAAGCTATTGGAGAGCATACAAGCATATAGCATATACACACTAAATTCTTTGGCAGGAACTTATAAAGTACCAGAAAATTCTACTCGTTGAAACCGTAAAATAAATCGTAGTGCAAGCGGTTAAAGTTGCAAAATATGAAAGAGAACCTCGTATCCATTGTAACACGTATGAATATTAAACATAAATTATAAAATACCATTGTAATTGTACTTACGTTTCTGGAATCTTCTGTTTTTCCGATCGGGCTCGCAGCACAATATTATTTAATTTAATTTTACACATTTTGTTCTTCTTCCCATAGTGCCAGCAAGTTTAGACAAGAAAATGCGCGAAATTCAAGTGTCGATTCTGGAGGGTCAATGGTTTAACACTTATAATGTTTAAAAAGTTAACCGATTTCCACAGTGGTTTTGACAGGTTAGCGTCGCCATGTTGAATGTAGTAACAATCGCGCGCCGCCTACCGAGCGGAACCGCTAGGTGGCAGGATAATTAATTTTACACATCGACTGATCTGACTACATTATAATACGTTAAATAGTTTTAGGTACACAAATCTGTGCAATCTCGTATTTTATATATAAAAATAAGTACTTGTGCGAGCTAAGAAGTATAAATCCATGTAAGTATACTGATATAAAGTATGTTTGTATTCCTAATTAATAGAACGCATACCATTATGCACTTATGGCTTTTGAAACTTTTCAAAGAATGCTAGAATATAAAATTCGATAGAGTTTGACAAGATTTTTAGTTGTTTTGGATCTACGAAGGCAGTTTCTATCAAAAATAGTATTCTATTTCATGCCACTTTCTTAAAATGCGTTTATAAACGTTGAAATTGAATGAAAATAAAAGACCTAACCTGTCAAAAACAATGCCACTCTTTCTAAGCCAGTTTTCGAAGCACGACACTTCTACATAATCGTTAAACACTTTACGAAATCGCGACAACGAACGGAAAGAAGTTACTTCCACGACGATCAAGATAGTTCTGCGGTTTAAACGCGACTTTCGCCCGAAAACGGTGACCTCCCATCACACAATGTGACCATTGGCCGAGTAAAAAAAAAAACATTTGTTTCCAAGAATTGTTTGTGTTCCGTCGCGTACCACTTCTCTGTGTTATTGGTGCGGGCACAAAGGCCCAACTACGGCCGGTATACCTGACAAGAATATTGCAGCAGACAAAAAACGCAGACGGATCAGGTCCAAACTGGCCGCTTAGTTTACAAACATCGCGCTCCGACAACTTGAACCGCGACGGAAGGATAACACGTACAACCATAACAATGCAGTCATAAATTACGCCGTTGACGGCCGAAAATAATAAGGAAAGGAATTTCAGTGTCAGTTTTCCATTGATCGATCGAAAGTCGAGTAGTGATGGGCACCATCGATAAAATTCAACTATCGACTAGTTACTATTTAGTTGCTATATACTATCGAATATTTAGTCGATTCAAATTGTTATAATAATAATTCTATAGAAAGGCAAAGTGTTAGTGAACCTTTTAGAAAAATATCTGTTATTCACAGATATAATTATAAAATACTACTTTCTCTTTAGGTTATGATTAAAATTGTTATTCCCATGAGTGCAATATATAAGTATTGTTATTTAATAATCGTATAAAATTTCTAGTATAAGAATTGTTATTTAACATTATTAACGAACGCATTATTCGATATAGCTAATGAGTGAACGTATTTGATAGTAAATCTGACAAAATCTATTCAAAACTCCCGCCCGTTAAAATTAAACCGATTTAGTCGATAGTTTAAAAAAGCAGTCCACTGAAAATAGTAGTTGGCTACTATCGATTTAGTCGATAATTTTAATCGATGGTGCCCATCACTAAAGTCGAGTCTACATGCCCCCATCTATATTCGCCCTAAACCATTCGCGAACTAATCAAGATGAGACAGTCTCAGAACTATTTTAATCGTGGCCGGAGTAACTCCTTCGTTCGATTTCGGAAAGTGCGTGTTGTATGGAAGTGTCATGTTCCGTGGAATTCAAAAGATTCTGAAAAATTTGTAAGTATTTATACTTTAAGTTAGTATTTCATGATAAAGGACATTGTAGGATTAGAATTCTCATGTACAAATATAAGCTTGTCGTATTTTGCAACACAGAAAGAAGGAAACAGTTTTTCAATCAAGCAAGTCAAGCAAGGAAAAGAACAGCCGTGTCATTAAATATGGCGGAAGAAGATTCCGATAAGTAAGTACAATTACATTAGTATCTTACAATGTATGATTAATATTCTTACGTATAACAATGTATATGAGGTTTTCTTTCAGATTTTGCAACTCTTGCACTACGATTTATTTTACTACAATGCCTCACGGTTTTCGTTTTGAATCTTGCGAGTATTTTCATAGCTATTAAAAATATGGGGCTGAGAAAAATTGTTTCGTACTTTTTAGTCCGTCTTAGATTACGTTTTCAGCTAGTAACAACAAATTCATAAATTTCAGAATATTCGAAGCATCGGGATTATATTGAACGTTGTTTAAATGATCGATCTTGTTTACGCCATTTTTTTATCAGATGCGTGAGTGCGAATATTTTTTTTTTCTTCTACTCCAACGATGCTAATATTGTAAATTATAACTAGACTGCGGACCTTTATGCAAAATCCTAATTTTATTATTTATTTAATTATATATACTTTATTTCTGAATCGAATTATTTCAGAATACTTTATTTCTTTAATCGTTTCAATAAATTGTTATTCTTAAATGATTTCAATTTGAGAACTCTTTAAAATTGCACCGAAGTATTTTTGTCATAAATGCATAAAATCAACAATCTAATTATAATATTATAATATCGAGTATTCTCGTTAAAAGAGCAACCTCTACTTTGTGCAATAGTTAAATAGAAATTGGTGGAATTGAAAGATTAAAGAACTTCAATTCCCGAAATGCTTTCTACGACTTTTCTGCATCGCTCGATTAGCTTATTCGAATCCGTACGAAGTCCCTTGAACCAGCAATTTATGTACACCCTATACAAAAGCAGGGAGAGCTCAACGCATGTGTGTATCGCTACACAACGACGTCGGATACACGCACACGGATGCAGCCCACCTACGTTCAAGTAATTTCGTGGAGGACTCGAGAGCTTTTTCACGGTTTCTCAGGGTCGAATCGAGGGCAAAAACGCGTCTCATACTGTGGTTAGATCGTAATTTTCAAGAGATCTCTCGCTCCGTTTTCGTTACCTGTCGCGAAATTCCAATTCTAATCGACAACCAACCATTAATAGACTCTTATTATTAGAATGCATATCTTTCTGCAAAATAAAAAATGTTTGCATTGATCAAAGTGTGGCATTAATCGAAAAAATTTTAACCAAGATTGATCGATTAATGTGTACGATTAAAAAAGGTAATCATTGAAAAATGGATGATTAATTGTTTGTTAATTACAGTATAGCTCTGCCTTCTGCAAAGTGAAAGAGGGTGAATTGTTTGATTTTCCACGAATACGATTGACAATGAGAGTGTAGCTTTTTAAATTGAGGGTCGGGCAAGTTGTTATCGTGGGCCTCAACAAATTATGGTTCGCTATAATTATATCTGATGTTTGCCGGAGTCGTGTTATTCATGGCGATCAGAGATTGGAACTCTGCCGAGGCAGAAACTTCAAATTAAGTACCCTGTTGTATACTTTTTACGACCCCGCGTCATACGATGATAAAAGACACTATATTATACCTGGAAACGAGTTTAACTTTTCGCATATTGGCATGATTTACTCCTAAAGTTGCGTGAACGAAACCTAGTGCACGGATAATATTTATGAACGGATTTGCGCGATGTATTACAGCGTGCATAGTCGTCTCCGTCATTTTCCTATCGTTCGATGGCAATATTTCGAAACGGCAAACAGAGTTGACAAACGCGAAGAATATTCTACGGCGGAGTCTTGTGGAGCGGCGTGTAAATTGTTTTTATTGTTTCTCGATTTTTATCGATTAAAAGCGACAAAGGTCGATCATTCAAATCACTAATATACGTCGCGAACATTTATCGGTCGAACGAATTAAACGTGTAACCGACGTGCCTCGCGAGTTTTCATTAGGATTAGTCACGTACGCGTCTCGAACATTTGCCAATAATAAAAAACTTACTTATCTTGCACGCCTCTCTTTATCCCTTTAATCTCGAACAGTATCCGTTTGTCCACCAATGCAACAGCGGTAAAAAAAAGTTTTATCAACGGCCGGGACAGCTTGATGAATTTCGATATTTTCGGACACAATAAGACCAATAAACACGTATCACATTAGCTGCAGGGAGGGTGACGAATCGCTGAACCATGTTCTATGGCAATGCAACTTGTACAACGAGGAAAGGCTCAAATTAATTAATAAACTCAGCAAAATAAATTTCCAGCTTCCAATGGATGTCTCAATATTAATAGCTAAACCAAATATCAAAGCTTGTTACTACATGTTATCATTTTTTAAGAGCTGTGGTCTTAAAGTATCAGTTTTGTCTATACTGTTCCAACTACTAACCACATTCTATTTTGTAATTATTATATTCTGTTTTGTATGTGGTGCATTTCGTTTTTTTTGTAATTATTAAATTAAAAATTATTTAATTAAAAAACACGTATCACAGCGTGGGTGACGAAATTGTTGTTTGGTCTTGGTTGAAATATTATTTGATTAACAGCCAACTTTGATTAATGAACGCATTCTTGTTATTTTTTGTAGATGAATTGTGTTTACTGCTCGAAATATGAGGTACGAACAAGCAATGATGTTAAGAACATATGGAAAAGGTATAATGTAGGGTATACAACGTTCACCGTTCACAGTGAATCGTTTAAAGGAGCTACTATATTCACGTTAACGGAGCAGCGACTTCTTTGTGATTGAAAATTGATGGAGTGGAATCAGGAGGGCTGAAAGAGGTCGGTTAAGGGGATGACGGAGCTCGCGGTTCATTTATCAAAACACGCAAAAGAGCGACGCCTTTTACGTACATATACCAAATTTTTTGATAAAGAGATAAATGGCACAGACTCGACGATTCAATATTGTATACATTTGCAAGTAAACATTTAACACGACGCAACTTGCGGTTAGTCTACATAAATAGAATGATTCGAAATCACTTCTATAGGAAATTTTTGGAAGCTTTTCGAGCTTTCTAACAATTTTAGAAAATAGGACTAGGTGTATAAAAATTTTCTATAGGAATTGCAACGAACTGAAATTGATATTTTCTTTCTTAAGATATAATTATTGATAGAAAATAATGCAACAATATTTTCAAATTCTTCTAATGTTTTTACTGTCTTCAATTATAGTTAGTCATTTTTGTAATAAACGCATAAAATCCGCTGTTTAGTTATTGCTTTCGATGAAGCTTTTTTCCGCAGTGGAAGAACCGCGTACGCGTCAAATTAGGTGAGATTTTTTGAAAACGTTCACGGACAGGTCTGCGGTGAAAATCGGCTCCATTGAAAGCTCGTTAACGAGATCGTTGACTCTAATGCCGACTAAGCCATACTATCGTCGAAAGGCTGACCGAGCAAGAAGCCAAGTTTTCGCCTACTTTCCGTTCATCTTAAACAGGATTAACCTTAAACTGGGAATAATCCTTACCGTATAATCGGCGTGGCCTAGGACAGTCTCAGCTTGGCCGATATCTGCCATGCGTTTTTAGAGTTCTGATTCGATTATTCGACAACTGACCATTCTCTCATTCTTCACACTATAATAACACGAGTTTTCATTCCAAATAATAAACAATTAATTCTACTCCGAATAAAACATTTGAAGAGAGTTCATGGATGATATCCTCAATTTTACCGTAACTCAATATATTATATTCTTTTTCTAATTTTTTTGCCACAGCAAGGAAGTGGTTTTTTATTTTTGGTTCTTATATGTTTTTCCACAGCTGTGTTGCAAATCCTCTTTTTGTTTCTAGTTCTATTAAGTATTAATTTTTTCAAACGCAGAAATGTAGCTCTTGAAAAAGATTCACGCAGGGATTCGAAACGTTGAGTTAAATTAATTTGCAAACTTGCTGTTGTTTTTAATAAAATTACTTTTTTAATCATGTTGACAAATCGGAAATAAAATCAGTCTAGTTTAGAACACTTGAAACAACTTATATTTCAGCGAACCAATTTCTTCATAAATGCATAAAAAGATATTTACAGTCTACTTATTTGTTTTCAGCGTCAACGTGCGGATAAACCAACTAACAAATTCTTGGTTACGAAACAGAAGATCGTTTCAATAAATTCACGAATTTCCGTATCGAAGATGAGCAAGGAGAGGTCGTTTAATTGATTGACAAGGATCCAGTTATTCGGAAAGAATCGTGCAGTTTTTCGCATCGGAAAACAGAAATTGCTGGCGAGTCTCCCCTCCCGGGGAATAAGGTAATTTACAGTTCCGCGAGCAAAGTGCCGTGGACGATTACGAAATTTTTAATAAGCCGGGACACGGGAGAAGCGTTTCTTGATGGAGCCCGTCGGTGGTGGATCGCGTGTTTCTCCTAGCGCGCCTGATCATCCCTTCTCCGAGCGATCGACTTCCCCTGTTCTCACCCCACACCAGTGGACGAGCACGAGGGGGTTGAAAACTGCTCCGCCCAACCACGTGACTGCAGCCTCTCGTGGGGTGTCGTTGGTGGGGTGTAGAGGAATAGTGGGGCGCAGAGGGAACGGGGAGAAAAAGCGAGGAGTAGGTCCGGACCTATATACCCCTCCACCGTGCTCGATTCCCTAACCCTCCTTTCTTCCTTGGTCGGCTTCTCGACGACTTTATGCCTCATAAAAATGATATAAAATTTGTAAAGACGGAGCGGCGTAACGACCAAACGGCTTCGTCCTATAGAGTAGGAGACGAGGGGTGAGGGCTCGTGCAAGAAGGAAAACTTGAGGAGAGAAACAGTCGGGTAATAAGGGGCGGGGGTGTTGGAGGAGGAAGATGGTGCACGAGGCGGTGGCACACAGGGTGGCGAGTAGTAAACGAAATCGAAGCAGCTAGGAGAGACCGTGTACCGTCGTCCTTGACGGTAGTCGATATGAATCCGCATGAAGATAAAATCGTGGCAGTTCGGGAAGCTCGAAAATGGGCGCGTAAAATGTACGGGACTCCGTCTGTCGAGTACTTCCCCATCTTTGCACTTTTATTCCGTCCAGTTCTTTGGCCCTCCTTCCCCTCCCTCTCGCGCCCCCCGTCGATCGAACGGTGAAAATTTATTGCGGAGAGGGAAAGTGTTGCTCCCGCCCGCGCGAGCGCCATTTCTCCACGGTATTGCAAATGTTTATCGAAAGTTCGCGTCGATTTCGGGTAGCCATTTTATTATGGGATTAATTAGAAATTGCTCGCCGATAGGTAGCCGCGATTACGCCCGTTGCTACGCGCCTGTAATCTTTCCGCGCAACGTTTATCGCGGCGAACGCGGTATGTTTTACAACGGTGCAATAAATTAGATATTGTGTTTATCTAGCGACGCAAAAACAAAAGAACTGACCGGAGTTGTAAATTATTGCGGACGGCTTAGGATGTATCTTTCGCGGAATTGTTTCTTCATGATTCGATGGTTGTTGGACGTTTCAGCAACTCGTTTGCTAAATCGTTTAACTCGATGAAATTGGAGAGCGTGGAGGATTGATCACATAGGACATGGTTTGAGGGTAATAGTTCAGCGATTAGTTGTTAGGTAGCATAGGTACATGAAAAAACTGCCGGTACAGCAAAATAGTTTCGCTTTAACTCGATGAAATTGGAGAGCATAGAGGATTGATCAAATAGGACATTGTTTGAGGGTAATAGTTAGGCGATTAGTTGTTAGGTAGCATAGGTACATGTTTGGAGTAACAGTAACATTCTTATACATGACATAAATTCAAAACTATTTTGCTTTTAGTTGCTGTTTCATGAGAAATAATTTTTTTGGTAGATGGTAAACCTGTTGTAACTCGGCGCGATATGATACTTCACCTGAGACAGATACTTATTTACAAATTTAGACTGTGTTTAAACTTTTACCACAGCTACGTAAGAAATTTGTTTGCAATAGCAAGTTCTCTAAATCTGACGAAAAATGTGTAAATTGCAATATAAAAGACACTGAAAAATTTTTGTTTAAAAGAAAAAAACAATGATGCTTCGATTTTTTAAATATTAAATTGTATTTTTGATTTGATAATGTTGTAGCTGGTGTTAAGACGAATTCACTGATGGATAATATTATGATTTTGTTTTAGCGCACTATACTGGATAAATGGCCCACTGTGCGACGTATAGTATCTTGTCCTGAACGCGGTGTGTGTCATCGCGGTCGCCTAAAGACCCGAATAATCGATTACCCTGGCAATAAATGTCGGGAGATTGGTATCATTCCGCGAAAAAAAGGCGCGCAGATAAACCGTCGCGATGGGATTCGCTAGTATACACCAGCCATTTAGCTTGGCCGGTACCAATGACGAGAGACGGACACGCACGGACTTCCCGTTTCTCGTAGTCGCCTCTTTGTTCGAATTTCGTGACGAGCAGTGGCGAGAGAGCAGGTACATACAAAGGAACGTTATCACGGGTACAGATACGAATCTCGAAAACGATATTACCAGCGAAATATCGATTGTTTGCGTTACGGACGGTTTACTATCGCTAATAAAACACGAGCGACTCGTGTCGGCGGCAATTGATCAGCCGCGCCACGGCGACCATAGAAATAGTTCGTGTGCCGATAGATCCTTTATGGCACCAACACCGACCGGCTCAGCTGTTTACTTAGAGTCCCGGGGTATTTTAAATAGGGTATTCCCGTCCGTCGATAGATCCCTTCAACCGTGCCGCCGGCATCAAACTAGAGTACCGTTTTCTCATCGAGAAAACCGAATCTCCCCTGTCCGCGAACGATAGAAAACGATCGATCCCGGATTGTATATCGGCTTATCGTCATCGAATCATTGCTATTACTCTGATAAGATGTTCTATTAACGGCACATTCGTACAAAACGCGATAGTGATTTCTCTTCCAACGGAATCGGCTGGAAGCACGTGTCACGAAACAGAACTGGAAACAATATGATTAAATTTCCTGTTAATATAGCTCCGAGTGCGAAGGATTAATGATATGAGAAACATCTAGTTTTTACGGAATTGCGTTACGAGTTTTGTCCAGTTAAATAGCATTGATCGCGACACTGTGCGACGTCAACGTCACGTCGTCGCTCTCCGACGTCCAATTTATTTTCACAAAAATTATAGTCGCGGTTACCTAACCGGCGGCGCATGGTCAAAATTCTAATTCGCTGTTACTCTCGCGACATGTCGCTATTATTTATACTTGCTCGCTTGATATCGGTGAAACGATATACCCATAAACTCGGTTATTGCTGCGTCGCCATAAAAAGGATAAGATAGACATTTATCAGCTACGAATGGTTGGTTATACGTGTTTAACAAAGACATTTCGATATAACTATACAACTCGCATTAAATGCTACTCAAACACTACCAATTGGCCGACTATTTCGCAAGCATCGCGAAATCTACCATATCCCGCAAAAGTACAATATTTTTGGTCGTTTCTGATTCGTTCGCGTCAAGTTTATGGATATACGACTATCACATTTTTACAGAAAGAAACGGATAACGAGATTTTCTCTTACCGTTCGCCTACTCGCGATAAACTGAATTAAAACGTACTCCGTATTGTACAACAAACAGTTTATAAGTCTCAACATTTTCAAAATAAAATATTTCATCTTTCAATAATCTTAACAAGTCGAAAATAGTGTAACAACATTCTTCAATTCGTTGAATGCATTTCCAGTTTTGTTTTCCTCTTATTATATAATTTTTACTATAAATGCATAAAATCTGCATTTTATTTAGTACATTGCATGTATTATATTATACCAATCACACATCCACAAAATTTGAAAAATCATAGGGAATGGAAATATTCTAGGTCAGAAGAAACGTTTAATTTTTGAGTTAAAATCAAGCACGAACTTATGCAATCATCCGATAAAAAATGTCGCCTTATATGGATATAAAATTATACATATTGACGGTCGTTCGAATTTATCCCCACTGCGACGGATCACGAATAACTCTGGCGTAGTTTTACAACTGTGTAAACGCGTGTGTTCTGTTCGAATTTTAGTTCGGTATTTATCCAACTTGTTTATGGAATTTTATAGTAGAAACCGAAGGATAACCCGTTCGTCAGGAGGAAACAATATTTCCGCGTGCTCAATCTGAAATATATGTCGACGGTGTGAGAGCAAGCGATAAGGCAAAAATAAATTCAATTCCGTTGATCTCTCCTAATACGCCAACAAGCACCTAAGCAAGTAACGGACTTATAAAAGTAAGCTGTGAGAAGACAAATCGCAGGATTCAAACAGTATAAATCTCGCGTCTCGTCATGAACCTCTCCGGCGAAGTCTTAACATTTTGTCGATCGGCTAGGATTATAAGGATCGTAACCGTTCCCTAACCGCGTTGCTCCCAACACTTTATGAAGCCCCTATCGCCACGGTACCAAAACCGAAAATTCTTAAAATTCTCGGAAGGCCCGAACCAGATCTTCTCGACGACAAACACTTGCCTCCAAAATAATGAAACGTATTCTTAACAACAGCTAATTAATTGTTCTGTACATATTTTTCTATATTCCAAAGTTAATTTTTATAATGAAAACTTATCTCAAAGTAGACAATGAACACCAGTACACGGAAAATTTTAGTTAGCATTGGAGCAGATTTTAAACCTTCTTTCTGTGTAAACTTTAAAATACGGAAATTAACAATATTTATATTTTTAGTGACAGTGATGGCTGTTTCTGAATTTTTCCAAGTTTGAAGGAATTTTAAAAAAGACAGTTATCTCAATGAATTTTGTATATATGTTTTGGAGCAGTCGTGTATAGGTACGTTATGTGAAGAAGCAGAAAAATATGGAATAATAATTTCATTAAAAATTTCTGTCCTATTATTGAACATATTGTTTACATTATTAGATATGTCGGTACCTAACCAATTACTAAACATTTAAGTATTGTATGAGATATTACACCAATGTTATATCTACTAAATTTAAAAACTCGAATTTAAAACGTTTGATTTTTTAGTTAAAATAGTTCCGAGTGCAAAGGGTTAATTCTTATACATTCCTCAGGATGAAAATTCACCCATTCAATATTTTCACATACGGTAAAATTATTCATCCTTTAATGTTTACGTCGTGAGATGTTTTCTTACGAATGTCACACTATAAATGAAACATAATGTATTGATTTAGCGTATAAACTAAAAATGGGTGAACTGTTATCCTAGTCTCTTTTACGCAGCTATTTTTAAGGAGCGCATGAGGGTTAAAGAATCGCAGCACCGTGCGTCGGTGAGGAAAATTTCTTTCTCGAACAGTCGTAATAGAATTGACAGGATTCGTGGCGTGTATGTATATTGCAGATCCGATTACATCATCGCGCGTCAGGGAACCAATTATGAATAGTCGTTGACCGTGCGGCAGCTTCGTGTTCAGGTTAGCCGCAAAGCCCCGCTGTCGATCGACTGTATTCAGAGATAATCTATAATCCTTCAATTGCTACCGCATTACAATAAATAGGAATATTGCATGCCGCACTGATGCGCGTCCATTTCATTTTACATAAACGTCGAGCGCCCGTTCATCCCGCGCCGTCGTCTGATCACAGATCAGAAATATGAAATTAATTATAATTTGTGATCGGCGTTCGAACGATTTCAAATCGGTTTTCAGTGCTCTCATCGTTTTTCTACCGTAACAAATCACGCTAGTTGTGAACAAGCTTTTGGTTGCTGTGTATTTTTATTGTACACCTTGTTAACTAGTTTTGTTACGATTAGACACAGCGTATTTTATGCGTTTATAACGAAAATGAGTAGGTGTGATTTAAAACAATGAAAACATTATTTTCGACCTGTTAAGCATATTATGAAAGAAGAGAAAGCGATTTAATAAAAAAACGTGGTAAAATGAGGTCCTGTTTCACTCCAGGTAAAAGTCTATTCCTTTAAATTGTGAAATAGTGTAAAAATTCTTGTAGTTGCGTGTGTAAAGTATGAAGAACGATTATTTAAGACGAACTCCAAAATATCGAAACTTTGAATGAACCTACTGCACGGTTTGCTAACTTGAAAGTATTTTCATATATATTGTTTATCTCGTTAGTACTGTTAAAACTATTTCTTCGGTAATTCCACTGTCAGACGAATACGAATTCAGTCGTAGAGGACAATTGACGATCCAGTCATAAGGATATCGTGTATTCCCCAGAGCAGTTTGGATAAACGGAAGTGGCACTGTATGCGCGCATTGAAAAAGTGAAAGAGATCGTATTGGAGTGCGGTTGATCGTAGTTTCCGTCGAAGAAGTGGAAAATTGGAGCAGGTCGAGGATCCCGACGGGCGATCCGTCATCGAGGGTCCAGGACTCGGGTGGTATCCTTAACGATATCGTCCATTAATTCCCAGCAGGCGGTACTAGGCAGGGACCGACGTCCATAACTCGGTCGGCCGCTTCAAAAATCAGGAAATACCCTGGACGTCTCCTCTGCGTTCCATGGATATCACGGATCCCACCAGCAGCACCCGCTGTCGCTCCCACTCCGGGCCGGTTCGAAGTCACACTCGCACACAGGCTCACAACGCCCACGCCACGACGCGGTAGGCGTGGCTACCTTGTCATTTGTTTCCTCTACTTTTCCCGAGGCGTTAGGGGATCCCGGGGATGGCGGTCTGTTCCTAGCTTGACGTATGTACTGCCACTACAGCCTCCCTCGTCTCGTATCGCGCTCCTCTTCGTTTTGCTGGAGCAACCGTCTTCCACGGGCGAACTCTTCATCGCCGACCGGGCCGCTCCTCTTCCGAGGAATGCCCTCTGAGGATGCCCTCTTCCTTGAACACCGTCTCTAAGGGCCTCCCCACCTCCACACACCTCTCTCTCTCTCTCTTTCTTTCGAGCACCGAATCATCCGGTTTGTCATTCGACGCATTTATCTTCGTGCCCTTCGGGCCCGATCTCTTACCTTCGCGACTCCCGCTTCGTCGTTGATGAACTTCGGCGTGCGACTACCTGGCACTCTAGTCCTCACACGCAGTTGTAACTACTCTAATGTTGTCGGTGCTGCTGTAGCGTCAGCGCTACACCCTTTCTAGAGACTGAGGAAGTTGCTCAGTGTGTTGTTCATACAGAGATACTCGTCCGGGAATTCTAAATTAAACAGCATAGCCAAAGGGAACTAATAGTCCGTGTTCAGACGCGTTTCTAACTACTCTAACTGTGCCCTCATCAGAGCTATACCCTTTCTATTCAAAGATTGGGTGAAGCCCTCGAAAGTTGATCAGTGTATTCTACATAATAAACGGTGTATTCGCAGGGGAAGAAGTAGTTCGTGTTCAGACGCATTTCTAACTACTCTAAAGCATTTGTTCGGTTAAAATGTAATACAATATGGGTGTCAAAATATATAAAATATAAATGATTTATTAACACTAACAGAAATCATACGAAAGTGAATCATACGTCTTACAGATGTGAGGTACGATTGAATATACTTAAACTTTGTCCGATTATCATTACGATAGGTGTTTAAATAAAGAAATTGACTGATTTCCTATCAACACGTGCTTATAATAACAATGATCGTGGAACAGATACCCGGCCATTTCACCATGGTAGGTTTAGCGTTAGGAATTTAACGGATAACAATTATTTAGTGAAAGCTGTGGCAAAGATATTAGGAAGAATCGTATGGAAGAGTTTTTATAATTTTAATAATTGTGTAGGTTTAGTGTTGAAACACTATTTGTCGGTGGTAAATAGACTACAAACTGGGAATGGCAATCTTGCCGATGAAGAACGTCTAGACAAAATTCATTGTCTACTATAATGAAACTGTAGGTCTTGTAATTCATCGATGGAATACGTTGATTAATTCAAAGTTGCTGTGAGAAATCGGACATTTAAAATGGTACTTCTAATGGTACATTATAAAAAGCTAGACTGCTGGAATCCAAAGGAAATCGTGTAGGTATCGACCTACACACTCGAAACGGCGTCATTGAACGACGATAAGACGACCAGATAAAGTACCGGTTAGAAATGGTCGAATTAATGTTCGACACATGGAATTTTTTTGATCTGATTACCATGACGATTACCGTTAACGATAATCGGAGAGGGTAAAGAAAAGAAGGCGTTTATCGTCTGCGGTACTCATCGGCCGCAATAATCTGCAGCGAATGAACAAAAAAAAAATGGTGACGATAATGGTCGAGTATCTGATCCTACTTAATAAAAATTCAATTACAACTCCGATGAAATTGATAGATACCGATAAAATCACGGAAGAGGATCGCGATTTTGAACGTCGTCAGCTTTAACTACTCTATCGAGTAGCTAACGCTCGAGTTCAATAATAATGCGCAGCGAATACCCCATTTTGACAATCTACGCGGAACGACACACCTCTCGGTCAATTCGAAACGCCCAACCCCGCGGAGTGCTCTACGAAGATAGATGTTTGCTCCGCTAGATAAGACAAGCGATAACGCCGTGCACTCGACTCGCGGTATCTTAGAAGATTTCCTAGCTGGTCTAGAAATTTCACAACGTCGCCGGGCAATAATGGCGGAGCCACTTGACGAGACGTGACGAACCGGTTGGCGTCTCTTTAATCGAGTCGATCGGAAACAAAGAAGTCACTGTCGCCGGTGCAACGGATCCCGAAAAGAAAGGGTTGCGTGCTATTTCCAGAGAAGCAGCGAAAGGGAGGGTGGGAGAGGGAGGGAAGAAGCGCGTTGAAGATTAAGCTGACGCGCGAGGAACCAAGACAAACGTCGACGAGAAGAAACAAACAATAATCAGAAGGTAGACGAAGCTCGGTGTATGGAAAAGAGGGCAAAAGGAAAAAGGGAAACAACGGATCGGGGAGGGGGATGAGGAAGGAGAAGGAGGAGGAGGGAGGATGCGTGGTGTATGTGCGTGCGTTTCGGGCAGAGAGACCGCGACACGTTCGTGTGTACGTAGGAGGGGCGATGCCAGCGATGTTGGAGGGGTAGCCAGGCGGTTTGGTGGGGATGGATGAAGAGAGGTGCGTCGAAGATACCGAACACAGGCGAATCGGCGACTGGTTCTGGCTTGGCGCGGGACGAAAAGGGACGGCAGCGGTGTGAGAGATCACGCCGCGATGCAAGAGAGACGCAGCAACGTTACACGTTGGCTGGTAGGGGTGAGATAGGGGTCGAATTCGGGGTGGTGAAGTCGGGGGGATGAAGCGAGGAGATACATGCGTGAGAGATCGCGAGACAGAGAAAGAGAGACTAAAACTGTGGAGAAGGACGAGTGGATAAAGGAGAGAGAGAGGGAAGGAAAACTGGGGTGAAGCAGTGGGGATAGAGGAGAAAGGACGAGGATGGCCAGGGGGTTGAAGGGAGCGCGCGGATGTGAGAAATCGCAGCGGAGGAAGGGAGACGGGCGTCGAACGGAGATAACGAGAAGCAGAGTGGGAGAGCGGAAGAGAGAAGGAGCGGATGGAGGGGAGTAAGAGCGAGCGAGCCAGGGAGAGGCGCAGTCAGACAGTCAGGCAGGCCGCCCGGCAAGCAAGGAAGGCAGGCAGGCAGGATAGCAGGCAGCCAGTGCACCAGCCAAGACCACTAGATCCGCTCGGCTTACCGACTTAGAGACTTAAGCCGGCAGGCAGTCCGAAAGGCTCAACCGGCTAAGCCTGGCGGACCCACCTACTACCGACGCGCGGCCACTACACGTTCCATCTACTACGAAAACCGACTATACTACCGCGACCTGCAGCACCACTCGCGCTTTCTTACGTTTCCTCTGTCTGTCCCTCTTTCTCCGCTGTGTCGCCGGCCCGACGTTCCTTAACGCGTGCCCGCGAACCTAAGAAGAGCGAGCGAGCGGACGACGAGAAACGCACCGTCGTCGACGTCCACCATCGACGGTTTCGCCTGGTGATCGTGATGTCGCGCGCCACTCCTCGTGACTTTTGACGGAGGGATATTATCAGTCTGGCTGTGTGGTGCAAACCCCCTTCGCGGAGAAGTAGTCCTCCTGCCGGTATCGTTCGTGAACGATCGCGTCCCAGTGACCAATATACACAACATCCCGTCGGGAAGTGCTACGCCGTCGATCCGTTTCGGGTGTCTCGTGGCGTATTCGGTGGGTGATCTAGAGGATTAACCGAGTAAGTGATATTGTTCCGATCCGACGTACCAAGTGCGGATATCGTGTGAAAACGTATCGACGACCAAGGAGACAACCGGAGCTACAGGGTTCGCGAGGATAACGTTTTCTGTGGAACGGTGAATCTCTACTACGCTGTACGTGGATACGTCGAAGATTCCGTTGGAAACGAATGCTCTGTGATTATTGACATTGTCAAGATAACATAGTTCCCGGATGAAAGTGGTACGCTGAAATTAATAAAAAGAAGAATCGCTGTTTAGCACGTAGTGCGAGCCGTTTAACCTACTTTTCGTTGTGGGTGTTTCTAAGTCTCCCACTATTCTTGCGTCCCGTTGATCCTTACGTAACGAGCGTCGTCGGCCGTGGTCGATCTCTCGCGGTTATCTGATTTTGTTAGTCGGCCGTACCTAAGTGCTGGAGCACGTGTGTTCCGCCGGGTCCTTCGACGGGACAACCGGGATCAGGGTAATCTGGTGGCTGCGTTCGAGACCGATCCATGGAAACAATCCTCGCAGCCCACGGACGAATCCTTAGCGCGTACGCGTCCAAGAGCCACAGGAAGTCGTTCGCGAAGCGCAGATTGACGCGCAGCGACGGTGGACGTCGAGTCGCCGGGCTCAACTTGTGACGGGTCTCTCGGTCCGTTAGCACTGATGTCAACTGAACAACCTAGGCCGAGGCAACCTGCTGGAACGAACGGACACCAGCAGAGAATAGAGTCTTCTTCAGCGTCGTCGAGCAGCAGGTTTGTGGAACGCCGGGGATCGTTCCTATCGATGTAATCGAGCGTTACGCTGCTACCGACGGCCGTCGCCCAGTGTAGCCGTCGACGAGACAAGGGAGAAACACCTTCTTCGGGTACCGCGTGACTGCGAATGCGATCCTGAGGAACGCCAACATCCTATCAGTCGTAATCCGTTTGCACGCGATTTACCGCGGCACCTAGCACTCGACGAAGGCCTGGCTTTTGATCCTGCGTCGCGTTGCACAGATCAGTCAACACGACGTTAACCTTCTATACCATGGAGCGGGGCGGCGGGGGCGGGGGGAGCCTCGAATTCGCCGGGGGTGGAGTCGGCGGTGGCAACGCGGATTTGTGCCTTCAGGATCTCGTTACGGGATCGACAACCGGTCTATCGGTACAGCATCATCAGCACGCGTCCGCCACAACCGCCATGGCCGGACTTCACGGTGACCACTTTCAAGGGACGATGCACCATCCGGATCTTCACGGGAACTCCCATCACGACACCTCCATGGTGCACAACTCCATTCATCAGTTGCACGAACCGTTGGAAAAACTGAAACGTGGTGAGTCGGTCACAATACCAAAGGATGCTTTACTGTACGCGGTGCGCCCAAATAACTTGCGTCGAACTTCTTCCTTCAACCGATCCGAAAATCAGTGAAACAGAAGAACGATATGGTACACTGTCGATCTTTCTATTACGCGCTCAAAACTTCCGAATAATTTCCTAGGAAACGATCAGCTTTTAACTCGGGTCTCTCCGCATTGGCGTTTGCCAATGTAAAACAATAAAGAATTATATAATATCATATAAATATATAATTATATAATATTATATAATTATCAAGTTTTTAACCAATTCGTATTAAGTTTCGCTTAACACGGTTCCGTTACAACGTCCAGGAAATTCAGATAACTCCAGGTGTTTTATTTAATCATTATTCAAACTACAAAGTATAGAAAGTATTAAATCCTTATCATTTTTATAAGACGATAACTGTCGTTTCAATGTCTCGCATCTTCAGTGCCAGAAGATAGTTGAACATCTTCAAATCCTAAGTCGTAAGAGGAGAGCTGGTTACGGTGTAGAATAATCGCGCTAGGACCCCTGTAATTTGGACTCCGTTATTTTGGCGCACTCTGTACAACTTAGCGCGGCAACTTCGCTGATTTCGACACATTAAACCTCGCGCGCAACTTTTTGCACAAATCCCGCGAAGTTGGACAGCCACGATCGGGAAGCAAACTCTGTCGCGTATCTCTTCAGGAAATGTGTTCCAATTCGAACGCCGCCGGTGTACACGATCTGTGAATTATCAATATTATACTAATCGTTGTATACTAAGTTGTCCGTGAGGTGATGTGCGAAATTAGTATCCGGATATTTGAATTTGTTTAGCTTCTGGGAATTAATAGATCTGGGGAAATGTCGACACTGCTTGTCTGTTTGTTCTGTTCTGCTTCTTTGCCGTTGCCAAGTGTCAGAAAATTTTTATTTCGAACCGGATGTTACCTACGTCGTTCGCACAGAAGAATATCTGACGTACAATTTCGGCAGATAATGATTTGTAAAGGTTTCTGACAAATGACTGATCGTAATTAACAAGACAATGTGTCAGATCGTTTTCGTTGAACATCTATCACCGCTTAGTATCGCGAACATCATTTAAACCTGATTGTTTCGAAATAAGAAAATCGCTATCCCCTCTCTTTTTTCTTTGGTCATAGTACATCTTCTTCCAATAAAAGATAAATTCGAAATACGACGAAAGGCGGTCCCGAGCCATCGTGTTATATCGGAATAAAAGTGAACTGTCGGACATGAGTCTGGCATAGGTGTAGAACTCGCAGGAGTTGGAAGATTAAGATGAGGTCAACGTTAAGACTTGAACAATTTCAAAATCTATTCGCAAAGCATTAGATCTAACTATTTAATTAATTGGTTATCGATCGTAATTTAACTTCAGGATATTACAAATTTTTATTCGCGGCGCAAAGGTTCGATCATTTACAACAACAATTAGTTAATTAGCTAATGTTCTAATACGAGGAAAAGAAAAGGAGGTGTTTCCTCCTATTAGATCTAACTAGGACGAAACATCTCCTTTCTTTTCCTCTTATTAAACATTTTTAATACCTAACTTGGTTCTTGAACCGGATGATTCATACCCGAATCCAGCGTTTAGTATTCCTACAATATAGCTATTTGTAGGAAAATGATCGAACCTCGCGCCGAGAATAAAATTCATAATATCTATTAGATCTAACTGTTGTATCGAATCGGATAGGAATGCGCGCGGAAGTTTCCGAGGAGTTATATTAACAAGGCTTACAGATGTCACGAGCATAATTGCTTTTATCCGTGTGTCGATTGAAAGGAGATACCACCGGGCATCGTTGCTTTCTCCTTCGGCGGGTATCGCGATAATCACTTGTACGAGAGCTTGTCAATTCGTGTGATTTCGTTAGTCGCGATATTATCGATTCCATTCGCCCGTTCGACCGACAAATACTCGTCTCCGCCCGGGAATCGTGCACTGCGTCGTTTTTCGTTATCGCGCATCATTCCAGAAAATCTCGTATCGTTTGACGCAGCAAATTTGCACACACCGGCGCCCGTCGAGCGAAATCACGCGTCCGTCCGCTTTGTTTCTAAAACGTCCCCGACGCTAGAAAGATCCGACAGAGATTGGAGCGAAACTGCCAGGCGACAACGCTAATACAAAGCAATCCAAATTCGAGAATTATCTCGATATCTCCTCTCTCGATCGTGTTAGTCTGATAGATTAGCTTCGGGTAGTTGAACTTGTTGAGGTCCGCTTATGGGAAACGAGCTGTATTTATTGAACACTTGTAAACTTATTTAATTATAATATACAAAGAGTATAAAGAGGTACATACTGTAATGACTCGAGGAATGGGATATAACAAAGGTTCTGCTTCTGATAAAACACAACTAAATATTTATTAAATAATAATACTGAAAATGGTATAAACTATAAACACTCTCTGAACGCACATGTAGGGGCGACGCTTACAAGCGTACCAATCGTCGCACTCGTAACACACTGCGTCGCTACCAACCTGAAATATCTTTCTATCGATTATAGATCGATATAAACTCACACTCTATCAACAAAAACAACCTCACACATACACGGTTTAAGTCTCAGGACGTTTTGTCTGCGTCAACAAATAATATAACTGCATAGAAGTACACAGTAGGTGTCACTGGAACACTGAAGGACTTAAAAACTTTCTGTAGTGTGTTCGAATAATACTCAGTATTATTTGCAAATTGTGTTGGTTTATTATTTGATTTTCTGCAACACGATTCAACTTGTTCAACGTTTCTGTAAGCAATTTCTAAAAAGCGATATTTGATGTAATTCGATGGGAAGATTCGCTCAAGAGGAACACCCTGTTCGAATCTTAATAACCTTAAGTCTCTTTCATATTACATTCAACAGAACTTTTGTAATTTCCGAATACGAACTCGGCCTTTTTTTTAAATTTTGACAGTGAAACATACTGTAACGTGGGTTCGAATATGTCATCGCGTACCTTTAATTCGGTATGAATCGTGTATGACAGTTTCGTTGCAGTATCGCCGAACATTTTCGTGCGATAAAGCAACATTGTACCTACGTCGCGTTCTTGTCAGGTGTCAGCCGAGCACAGATAAAACATTAGTACGAATAGCGTTGATAAGCACCGCGCCCATCGTGTTATTCCAGTACAGATACGACGCGACGAACAACATTTCGGACTGGTTCCGTACTAATGCAACCGCGGAATTCGTTGACATGGAAAATATGACTGTTCGGCGAATTGAGTAGAGCTACCCCTTGCGCGACCACCCATAGTGGTCCCAATCGAGGAATCAGTTGTTCATTTGATAAAACATCTGTCTCATAGTGATGATTTTCAAACGGATTTCATTTTACATTTTTAAAAATTTTTGTTAGAAAGAGAGTTCAAACATGAACATTTTAGAGGCACCATTTTAGTATTATAATTAGCTGTTCATTTGTTAATACATCTTTCTCATATCTACGATTTTCAAACGTATATCACTTCATAAATTTGCAGCAGTTTTTTGAGAGCGATGAGATCATTGGATTTTTTAAAAATTGTTGTTAGAAGAAACGTTCAAATATGAACATTTGAAGCTGTCTGATCTAGTGTTATAAACAAATTGCAGGAAATTATCTACGCTTATCCGGAGTTCATGATTCAGTTTTGGCGATTGTCAGAATAATATTTTGCGAACTGCTTGGTATCAAACTCGACATTCCAATTAAAGAGATAAGATTTTGTGCGGTTCCATTGCAACAAGCGTGCATTGTACGTACTAATGTGCACAACAAAGATTTCTGATGCTTCAAACATAAAAATAAATAGAAGAGATCACCATTGTAGTTACACTTACAAAATAACATACTTACAAAACACAATAATATTATAAAAAATGCATGGAGCACAAAAGTTGTTTCTTTTCAAGTTTATTTTATTTCATTTGGATAAAACTATTTAGAAAACTATTTTGTTTTGAGGAAACTTGTTTAACGTGATTTAGCACTTAAATTTTGAAATTGTATGTGTATGTATATTGATATACATTACAGATCTCTATAAAATCTAATTAATCATTGCAGGATTCGAAAGTGAATAATTACGATTTATTTATACGGTGATTAACTGATTAACGATTACAAAAGAATCAATTACTGTGACAAACCCCTAAGAAATCCGCAGTCTACTTTCCGATCGAGTCTCCAGCTAAGAAAGAGAGACTGTTTTCGTGTCTCATGAGTATACAAGAGAGACTCGAGTAGGATTCCGTTGGTGCTTATCGGGGCACGACTCCAGGCGATTCGAGGTGGTTTGGTTCGCGTCGCGGGCCGAATGTTTCATTTGAAAGTGAAATAGCCCGGCGAACGGGTCGATGTGTCGAGGCGTAGATAAAAAGGCGAGGCAGCGGGTGCGTGAACAAACATTCGAGTCAAATTTTCTGGTATCAGTGGAGCCCGTTTCAACGGCCGGGAAAAAATAAATGAGAGAGTGGACCGTGTTCCTCAACGTCGCGCGGAGCGACAGCGGAAGAATTTCAAGCTGCACGTACACTCGCGGGCAAGTTGAGGACGGAAGACAATCTCTCAGTGGCGCCACCACCTGTTTTGTGATTCATTAACTCACCGGCTTATCGGGATAAGGCAGACTTATCCGGGGCTCGAACCCGACACTGCGGCTAAACCCGATCTTATTCCAATGGCATCCCACCTATCCCCGTTTCAGTTTCAGTCCCGGTGCCATGCCGCCGCGCCGGCAGCTCCCACTTTCAGACCGCAGGTACCCGGCTCTCATCTCTTTACGAAATCGCAGACTTTTCTCTGCTCCGCGTTCAGCCGAATCATACAACCCCTGCTCTCGAGAACCGATCCGATTAATTCGAGACCCTTTGCCGCACCCCCGCGCCGCGTTGATTAGTTGAGTGAATCGAGGATTTCCGATGATTCAGATTGGCTGGCCCGGCTCCTATATCCGCGCGAAGATGATAAACCGTTTTACCGTTTCTCCGCAATCACGTCTCCTTCGCTGGATAATTCGCTACCATCTTTACCTATTAACCCGTTGCACTCCTTTGTCGAACATCATCTGATTCGACATCAGAGAAAGGAACACGTATTGGGTCTATAACTTAAAAACCGGAATTTGACAATACTTCGAATAACAGCATTATACAAGATTTTCTTTAATAAACGTTCAAATTTCCTAAAAAAATTCCGGTTCTTAAGTTATAGACCCAATACATGAAACGAAATAGAAAATTTTTTGGAAAATGTAAGGGAGCTACTGTAGGGGAGGACGTATCGTGCAACTGTTTCCGACAGAGAGTTAATAAGATCTCGTTCTTGTGGATCAGTGACCGACCGTTTATCCTACGTCTAAATCCAACTGTGATTTTCTCTGTGGTCAAATCGAAAGAAAGGAACCCTTCGGAAAATCTGTTATCCCTTTCGGTCAATGCCAATATCCCAATATTTTGTCAACAGGCTGGCATAAGGCCTCTACTGGCTTTCCGATCGAGCCCCCTGGTAGTCATTAACTACCCCTTTATTATGGCGATGCCTCTGTGATCGAGTCTGGCAGATGCGCCAAAGTCAACCCTTGTTGCCTTCCTCTAATGGTGTTGACAAATTGCTCGGCTAGCCGCTAGGTCTCCCCAGGGAAGCCACGCTGAAACTCTTCTCGCCGCAGACACTTTGGCATTTGGACGTCCGATCTTTCAGATAAATGCGCTGGTGAAATAAGACGGTCCACCCCTTTAGATTAGAGCTCGGAGTACGGAGAAAATCGAAACATATGCGTTACAATATTGATGGTTTAACCTCCAGTTACTTGCACAAAAATGAGTAGCTGTAATTTAAGTCAGTGAACACATTAGGCGAATTTTACAATATTTTTTTATTATTTTATATCAATTGTAATGCATTGTACTGCGCTTAACCCCTTAACCTACAACTACGGGCATAGCCCGTGTACGATGATTGTGCCAAACGTAAATATTACGGGTTGCGCGAACTTGTTTACGTTTCTTCGTCACGTTAAGGGGTTAAGAAAGAAGCATCCGGCCATACTTAATAGAAAAGTGTAAAAAATCAAACAAGAATCGCATATAAATCGCAAAATGGAACTACAAGTTTGTCCGAATGCATATGATTTCCGTGAGAAATAGAATTTTGTCAAAAGAATTCGAGACGTCCACGAGCAATATTTGAACCGTCAGCCAGCTTTTCCGAGGCATAGTACGAATATTATTGAGTCGCCGGGGGTAGTTAAATCTCCCGATGAGCCGGGCTATCAAGTCGATTTTCCGGCTCGAATTTCTCGATCACCGAGGCAATCGTGGCGGTCTTCTAAGCGCGACAGGAACCAAGCCCGTAGGATCAACATAGAAATGAACTGATTTCCTTCCCATTATCTCAGCTGCCGCGGCAAGGTGGAAGCTCCCCGACCCCTGCCCGGACCGCCCTTGCCCAGGAACGAGGTTTGTGTACTCACAAGTGGGTTTCGATTGAAGTGGGCAGGGTCGGTGTCGGGGGTCGTTTCGTCCTGGAAATTTCTGTGCGTGCCCAAACGTGTGAGAACCGTGGAAACCGAACGAGCACATGAGAATCCATCGCGAACCTCCGGTAGAATTTGACTCGTGTAATTCTAGAAGCTTCTCAAAACATGGCACCTTCCCCAAAAACAACTAACAAGAAAAGTTAAGGGGGTAATCTGGTGTTGGGAACTTCCAACAAAATCACTCTCGACTTTCTCCAAACGTTCTTGAACAGGTGGACGAAACCATTTGTTACAATTCGTGAAGTCAATTTATTTATTGGTGATCTCATTATATTTTTATAGTGAATATGAAGTTTTTTATACAACAATCAATTTTTTATACTGTCTGTATTGATGAAATCTTGTTAGTTGTGAATCTTCTAATCTCAATTAGAGTTATTATTAAATAATCTATCAAGAATAAGATGTTACTAAAATATACATTGAAAGTCTATTCTAGTATACAAGTATGTTATGTTGTATGCAAGTATAAAATTGATTAAAGCATAGTGACCATAGTGAAAGACTTGTTTGTTCATGAAAATGATGTTGGAAAAATGTCTAGATCCCTTCGTTCACGGAGACCTAGGTAAAGGAACTCGTAAAGCAGTGTAACGTCGACGCGAACACATGTTTTATTTCCACGACACCAGGAAGCATCGTTGTATCCTAATTAATTAGCTCCGTTCCCCCCATAGGCCGCAGGGGGTTTTCCTAGGTAGCGCCGAGCTGTCTAAAACTCTCGTAAGACATTCTATCCGTGGAGTTTTCCGAAATGTCTTGCGACACGCGTGTTAAACTGGAAAGACACATTGCGTCTCGGATTACTTATCGGTCCCATGTGCTCGCACACTCCGTCCCCCGCTGTGTCAAGCTGAGACTAAACAAATTGGTTAACAAGCGCTGCCGAACCCTATCCACGGAACTGTCCGGTCACAGAACCACCGTGTCGGGGATAAACAAACCTATAGACTGTTTGTCTTGACACTTGTCTAGCAAGTTTCCCGAAGAAAGCGAAACTTTGCCAGCCGTATTATGAGTTAGCTTTCATAACTCGAAGACATTCGAGTACAGTTCTTCTTAAGAAAACTGTCGAACGTAGACGGGTAGTTTAGAAGAGTGAAAGCTACCGAGCTTCTCGCTAAATCCCCACACTGACATCCGTTGTTGTTCGAACAACGACTACTTAATACTAATCTGTGTTAAGTTTCAAAGTAAACAGAAATGTCGCATACTCCTCGAGGATAATGGACCATTTTCATAACTGCACAATTGATTGACTTATCAAATCGTAATCCCAGTGTGCGTCGATCCATAACTTCCGGTTTACTGGACAGCGAACGTGAAGAAGCTGTGTAGGAAATATTTTCACGATAATCTTGCGTGTCAACCGTGCCAAACAAAGAAATCAACGTCTCAAAACGTCCCCGTCTTAAATGGGGAAGTAAGTAATTTTTAATTTCGATCGCAATGTTAAGATACATTTTTAATATTATGATTAATATTAGTATTAGAGTTCTATTACCCTGCGCAACACTATGAGGGATTAATATTAATTATTATTCAAAAATATTGAATTCATAGATTCTTTTATTGATTATCAATTTCGTTAATGGTTGAGACACCGGACGAATATTAACATTAATTATTGTTCAAAAATATTGAATTCATAGATTCTTTTATTGATTATCAATTTCGTACCGGACGTGACGCTAGAATGAGCAGGACTTTGAGTCTCTTCCACAAGAAGTACACTCGGTCGTTGTTCCAACGACGCGCGGCGGCCGACACGGTTGACTAATAAACGACTTCCTAAGGAAGCCAAGGATTACGAGATTAGGCGATCGTAAGCAGCCTGCGCTCACAGGTGCTACCGCCACGCGGTCGTTCTTCAACCCCTCACGGTTTTTCCTACCCCGATGGGATACTGGTTTGGTAATTATTGACTGTCCAACTGTGCCTCTCCGTCATTCGAAGATTGAGTCGATGACGCTGCCACACACTTCGCTACGTGACGCACTCTGACTTTTCGAGGGCGTGACTCGGTCTTGAAACACGGATACCGGAAGTGCACGCGGTTTCCGACACTTATATGTTTCCTAGGGGTGGGTCTTACAAATTGCCGTGTCAATTTTCGAGTGCCCCGACCAAACTGGATATGTTCCCTCTGGTATAAGTAACATTAATTTTTTTCTTCGGGACATCTACTAATTTTTAGGTGGTAGTATTCGAGAAATCGCAAATTTCTACATTTATTTATTAATGAGAAAACAGGAATGAAAACGTGAAAATGACTACTGGCTTGTAGTCATACATCTTCCAACGTATCAGAACGATTAAACAATTTCATTCGAACGTTTCTTCGTATTGTCTCGAGAGGAGAGTCTAAACGATTAAAACACAAAATTCGCAGTTTTCCGTTTTCCGATTCGAGAACCAGTCAAGATCTTAATGAATCAATCTGTCAGAGTTATGAAACCCTGGGATTATAATCGGAACCAGTGCGGCGTAATCTCCGATATAAAATTATCGATGGAGCGTTATTTCGGTCCTGCTTTCATTACCGGGAAATTTTACCCGCGCGGCAATAAAGCCTGTACCAATATCCGCGGCATCGATCAAGAGATATTTGACAAGGACTGACATTTACCGTTAACGGATTTACCATTACCGTAATATTTTCTTTCCCAACAGATTCATCTAATCGTTTTATTAACGGACAGACGTTAAACAGTTCCTCGCGATGGGACATTGCCCCAATGTTTTATCATTTCACCTGTGTGCGAACGCAGCCGGTGCAATTAATGGCGTCGTTCCGAAAAAGTGCTGCGAAAGAGAAAATGTTTTATGTTCGAGGACAACTCGTCGATAATCGCCGGGCAATGAGACGGTTGCACGCGGGCATGAATAAAATGGCACGTACTGTAAAAATTGTGGGTGTTTAGTGGACCGTGTACCGATTGTAATTCAACAACGAAGAGGGTTGCGAGGGTCGCTAAAATGTCCGTATCGCTCAGCTGTGGGGGACCATCGGAAGTCACACGAGATTAGTCATTCCCGCAAAATTCTTCCACTTGACTTGAAGCACAACTTCTGTAAATAAACTGTTACAACTAGACTGCGGATCTTTATACCTTTATAAGAAAATTGAGTACATGAAATTCAAAATTGTTGAAAAACTTTAAATATCTAAATGGTCAATATGTAATTTCTCCTCTGTTAAATTCATTAAGTGTAGAAAAATAACATTCCATTTACTTTCCATTTCTTATAACTTTATTTTCTATAGGGCTTTTCATAAAAGTTATTCTAAATATTAATTTTAAATATATTAAAGATGTCGATATATAATTTCTTTGTTAAAATCGTTAAGGGGAGAAATAACATTCCATTTAGTTTCTGTTTATAACTTTATTTTCCATAGGGCTTTTTTAAAATTTATTTATTACATGTGCATGTATAACAACAGAAAATGATTTTCTATTTCCTTCGAGTTTGTTGAAATCCATGTAGAAAATTCAGGCGGATCACGGCTTCGTGGTCCAGCATAAGTTACTGTTTCGTCAGAACAAAAATAAGAATTGAATTTTGACGAAATTTTTTCGATTCGGATTGAAATCGTTGGGGGTTTATTCGAGTCGAAAACGAAAACGGTATATTGGGTGTCCTCGGTGTCGTCTTCTTGGCGGAGAGCGACGCGCCGGTCGCATGCACAGCCGCTCCGTAAAATCCGTGCGGATTAGCGGTCCACTAATATATCCCGCGGGTGTAAAAATGCGACGAAGCAGCTGAGATATTCGTTTCGTCGTCCTCCCCTCGGCTTGTACATGGCCGGTTAGTCTTTGACATAAAATAACTCGAAGCACCGGAGAAAAGTAATAAATTTGTGAGTTACAACCTGTCTCAACGCCCCTCCAGTTAGCATCCAGTTCGCCTCTCTCCTTTCTTTATTTCACCATTGACTCGTCTCTACCCTATATCCCCGTTCACACACGCGTTCGCTAGCTACAGTGACTCTAAAGTATTTAGCATTCAGAATCAATGACTGGCCTGTCCAGTCTGCGAATGAACACTTAAGCTGCTTGTCTGTTGATGTTAATATTCGCGAGTTGGGCAGAAATTTTATCTAAATAATAAATTTTATAAAACTTACACGAGGTTTGAATAAATGCTAGTTTTATCACGATTAAGAAGCACAATGTACGTACTCTTATGTTATCTGAGAATGTTAGTGTTGAGTAAAACATATTAGGAAGTTCTAAGAAGGCGAAATTTTTCCTGCTCTTCTTGATTTACAAGTTTTCCATGAAATAACAAAAGAGAAGGCTGAATCATGCGCGGTAGGGTTAGATATTGAAACGTGAAAGATGGCGTCCTATAAATTTCGCCCGGTTGAGCAAGTCGCTTAAATAGTGCGTGTCGGATCAGAATGTAGATTATAAGATTACCTCTAATCTTGAAATAATACACAAGAGTCGGAACGAGGAAGTTCGTTGCGTTGTAACGGTGCTTTTATCAAAACACCATCGAGAAATACATTTTTAGTGTTGCGACCATCGAAATACCGTGCTCCTCCATCGTTCTACATCTACATTTCACAGTCGGCGAGCGCCGATGTTGTACGGGGATCACGAACGTATTTATGTTCCGAAAGAATAAAAGCCATGACACGGCTGACAAAAGCAGTCCCAATATTTATCGCTACATATTTATTATCTTAGACACGCGATTGCCGAATCAGCTGAATTCACGAATTGAGAAAATAAGCAGACAGTGACTTTTCTATTCCTGAAGTTTTTTTAAACGAATACGAAATCTGTAGAAACAACAATATAGCTTGCGATCTATATTTAAGAATAACATAAGAGAAATCAAGCTGCAGACACATAATACGTGAAATTTGTAACGCGAATAAGAACGAAATATTTATTAGCATTTCTTTAAGGGAGTAGACCATTGAAAACCCCTATTTTTGCACCCTTTCAATTCTGGAAAAGAGGAATCCTACTCCCTTGACACTCGAAAACTTTTTTCCGTACAACATTTTGTTTATTTTCTCGTTCTTTTTTGTTACAATAACTGGATGCTTATGTTATTTTGTTGTTTTTCATTCTTCGATAAGGCCCGTTATAATTGTAATTTATAATTCGAAATAGTGAATGTTTTCTTGTGTCAGGGGTGTAGTGTATTTTCGTGGGATTCGTTGGAGGTGATTGTACGGTGAACGTGTTGGTCACGTGTCACAACAGTGCGAGCGTATCGACGAATTGCGTGAAATCGACGTTGCTTGTCCTTCGGCCGTAGGAACGTTTATTTACGTTGTGCCGCTCGCATTCTTCGGTTCCGTGCATCCGTGATAAATTGCACGGAGTTCATGTTCCTCGGTCGGATGTTGTTTGCCGAGGAGGCATCACCGATAACGGGACATCAGCGGTGCGGCGTGCTCGCTTTTCCTTGGGGACTGGCCTAGCAAACAAACCACTCGGCCACCCTTTTCAGCGACACGGCTTATCCTCGTATGACCGTTCGTAGGTCTTTACACGTGTTCCACGGTTAGCACACCAAATAGGTAACCGATCTATTTGCCTATCGTAGATTAAGAAACTATTCCGCGTGGTTTATTTAACGCCAACATTGTATCAGCGAAAAATTCGAATTCACTCGCAGAACGGAACGTTTGTCAATACCGAATGTATCCGAGACACAATGGAACGTCGATAAATCCGAGGACGACCGTCAAAACATAGAATCGATGTTTAAATCGAAACTGCATTCGAGTGCTGTAAATTGTGCAAGAGAAGTAGAAAAATAGGAGAGTGATTAGCAAAGAAAATTTAAGTAGAACTCGGCCTCCAATATTGGAAAAGGAACAAGTTGTTTAAAATGTCGAAATCTATGACATATTTAAATTTCATCAAAATCGGAGTACGGCGAAAGAAGTTCTAATCATTATAAACTGTGGTATTTATGCAAAATAAAAATCGTTCGAAATACCAAAATAATTAAAATAAATGTAGGCATGCGTTGAATATAAATTTTGATTTCTCTTTCGTACAATTATTATTATTCTGGAGATAATTTCAGCTCTAATCATTCTAGACTGTTGATATTTATGAAAAATAAATTTCAGTAGGTACAGCTAAGGTCCACCCTAGTAGACGTACGATTTGATGGTTGTAGGTATCTCGTAAACACAAGACACGACGTACAAGCACTGTTTCCATTACGCTGTCCAAACCCTCTCAGGGGCGGACGAGACTGACGTACAGTATTATATTTCGTCATAAACTAACTTTCGTTGTCAACGGGCACCGTGTCTCGAACGATCAAATCATCCGGTCGGCAGCACCACCGTGCCCCGCCTGCACACGATCTCTCTCTGTCTCCCGGGTAATTATTTATCCGCGCGGGTATTCCAGCGCGAATAAAAAAGAGAAGAAGCGGAAAGTAGTCGAGAATAGGGCTCGCGAGTGTGTGAGCTGTCAGTGGCAGTCGGGCAACGGAGAAGTTAATCGGGCCCGGTCGTTTAGTTTCGCTCCGTTTAGTTATATTTGGTTTCCACGGGGGCGGCAAAGAGGAGGGACGTGGTTCACAATTAGTCGGCGCGTAACTCGGGCTGATTTAGTGGCATGCTGCCGCATGCTACCAACGACGAGGATACGCGTGTCGCTCTTCCAGGATATCGCCGATTGTGTTACAGTCATAACCTCTAACACGCTAACTGTACCGATTAATGAGGTTTATATTGAATTTTTATATAAAAAAATTTTGTATTTGAAATTTATACATAAAATTTAATATTATTGGGGTTTATATTAAATTTTCATATAAATAATTTTTGTATATGGAATTTATATAGAGAATTTAATATTATTGACGTTTATATTGAATTTTCACGGCTCATGATTTGAACGTGAATTTAAACGGCTCATATGATTTTATTAAAATACAATCTGCGACGCCTATCGGTTTCGAGATCTGTATCGCAAGAACTAGCTGAGATTTTAGAAAGACTATACATTCACTCCCACACGATTGAAGGCTGAAATCCTATTCTGAATTTCATATATCAGGATGAACCATAAACAGCTCCACCCTTGCTTTCACAAATTCAGATTGGTTTAAAATATCACGCGTGAAGGTTAACTCAACTCGTGGGAGTCTCAAAAAGCTCACACCACTTTTTATTAACCAGTAATAACTTGAATTATTTATTGCGAATAGAACGTAAACGATTGATTCCGTAGTACAGTGAACCACAGTGATATTCGGACACTTTTCAAACTGTTGAAAGACTTTAAGAGTATAAATATATTATTTTCACCACGTGAAAATTATTTAACTATAAAAATAGAGAAGTTAGACAACGTTGCAAGAGGGTGTAATGCGTTTTGCAGTATGGACACAGGGTGAATTCCGAGACGAAACGAACGAGGGTTTAGCAAGGCTCGATTCGACGGGTCATGGATCTCACACACCCGGTGGTAGCAACCCGAGTAAAGCGGGTGCGACACCTACAGCATCCTCCGGTGGATTTTCTACCGCGCCGCCCAGGCGCACGAACACAACACACAGGCCGGATATCCGAAAAGGTAGGCCTAGCCACTTTACAAACTTTTCTATCGCACCCGTTTATCGTTTACCCTTCCCCCGTAACTTCCATTGCGAGAAGCTTCGTTTGCCAAATCGTCCTCGGACCCGAAGTTATCGGGGCTACATTGAAATTACTATCGGAAAGCTAGTTCCTCGTGGATTCGAACGGGAACTTTACTACACTCCAACAACATTAAATAACTGATCGCCAGACTCCGGATTTGATGCATTTGTAACAGAAATGAGCAAGAGAAATTTCAAACAGTAAAAATATCAAAAGAATTGTGTTTTGTAAAGTCATAGAAATTATATACATTCTGAATTAATTCATTACCCGAACTATAAAAGATTGAAAATGGTAAAGATGGCAGATGTAGGTCGAAGATCAAGAAAATTTTACCATGTTATTTGCATAGGTATTTCCTGCATATTCTCGTACATTGTTCGCGTAGAGATCTACCCATTTTCTCGAAAATGGCTCCTAAATGATAATGCAAACAATTAATTAATTAGTTATCGATCGTAATTTATCTTCAGGATATTATGAATTTTTATTCGCGGTGCAAAGCTTCGATCATTTACAACAACGATTAACTAATCATTGTAAATGATCGAACCTTTGCGCAGCGAATAAAAATTCATAATGCAAACAATGTTTTGAATACAGGAAATTTTTTGTGGCTCCTCATAGTCGCCATTCGAGTGTGAACGGTTAATTTCGTTAGAAAATGAGGACGAAGGGTTTCTCGAAGATTCGTTAAAATGTGTCGGAATAAAATTCGGTGGTGGAGAAATTCCTTATGATCATCCCCGAGCATTCTCACGGTCGGTGATATCAAATGATAATAGAGAGTGTCGTCGGGCGCGGCGCACGAGAAAGGTGAGGAAAATGCTGTGCCGTCGTTTGTTTGCACGTTTGTTCGGCACTTAGCCGACGCTCTCGCAGCCGCCCCAAATCCCCGCAAATTGAAATATCTCTCCGAGTCTTACGGTCTTGGTTAACAACAAACCCCGGGGACGGATCTCACTTCACTCGTTGTAATCCCGAGACGAGGGCGAAGCCTCTCGTACTCCTTACGCGAGTCCAGCACGTACCTCTTGTTACCGGTAAAGCTTGCTAGTGTGTCTGGATTCAAAACTCCTTATCGTCGAACTGCTTTCCGTCTAGCACCACGAAACGAATCGGCGTCGTTCCAAATACAATAGTGCCTCGTTCGATACACGCAAAACCTTCCGGACCGAAGTGACACTTATATCGTGGACAGATGTTGTTTTCCTGACCTTGTGCTGTTAGGGTGAAACGCAGTGCTGTGTCTAGAGCAGTGGTCAGCAAACTCGTTAGTTAAAATGGTCAAATATCAGCTGTACAAGGATTTAGATTTTATTCTAAGAGCCAAGCTCCTTTACAGGAGCCCTGTTTTTAGATAATTTAAGCTACTAGAGATACTAAATAAATTGAAATGCAGTGTTATGCCTAGAGCAGTGGTCCGCAAACTAGTTACTTAAAAGAGTCAAATATCAGCAGTACAACGATTTAGATAAATTTAGAAAAAATATTCTACTTTTAATATGAAATAAAGATTCATTTAATATTTAGAAAAAAATATTTTTCTCGTAACATGAAATAGATATTTCCTGCATATTTAAAAAGAAATATTTGTTACTTAATATAAAACAAATATTGTATGTATATTGGAATATTAAAAAAAGACTGAATCTTTTTTTAATATTATATGAATGTGTATACAATATTTTTTACTACTAGGGTAGTTACAACGATTTAGATTTCTTCTGAGAGCCAAACTCCTTTATAATAGCCCTGTTTTTAGAAAACTAAAAATATTAGAAATACTAAATAAATTGTTAAAAACTAGAAATACTAAATAAATTGTTAAAAACTAGAAACACTAAATAAATTGAAATGCAGCGATAGAGAAATCGAACGATCTCGATATAGGGACCGTAGCCGATATCAGCGCGACCTTATGTCGGTTAGGCACCTCTGTAAATAGGCAGGGATCGTTCTTACCTAAAAGATAGTTAGCGGCATCATCAGACGCAGCGTGAGCGGCACTCTTTGAAAAAGTAGGCAATCGATCACACGGTTGTCAATGCGAGTAAGGGTGGTTGGTGATTTGGTGTCGCGGGGCCAGGGGCGGAATACCCTCACCTGTCACTATCATGAGAAACATTTTCGTGGTAACTCCTGAATAACGGAATGTAGCGCGCGCACTGCCATTCTAGATAACTCTAGGAACGATCGGAACTCATTCCCAGTAACGACATACTATTCATTTCAATATTAATCGTGTTCTATTCTCATTACTAGACAGCGGATTGTATGCGTTTATGACGAAAATTAGTGGATGTCATTTAAAACAGTAAATACATTAGGAGAAGTTAAAAATACTATTATCTTATTTCCAACGTATTACAATTTATTAGGAAAATAAATTTCACTCCAGTTTGTTGCAATTCTTATTATCCTTATTTAATTATTTTGTATACAGATCCGCTGTCTACCTTTCCTATAGTGAGTCGATAGAATATTAACCCTTTGCACTCCGAATTATTTTTCAATTTCAACTGAAAAATAAGACAACATCTATTTCTGTTGAACAAGGGTAGATCACAATAATACATATTCATACATATATGTACAGTACAAGATCAAATTAAATTCGTAATTTACAGTCTTTTAGGAAATTAAAAATTAAATGAACCTCCCATAAAAACGTTATCCGTATAATTTACTCATACCATGAAAAGTATTAATCCAGCCTGTATGGATTGTAAAATATGTCGAGAAGTATGCAGGACGTTCTTGTTGTTATCCAGGTATGATCTCGGAAATGGTAATGTCATTGGCATTCGCTTTGTGACCGTTCTCAAGAAAACACGCCGCTAATGCGTTGGGGCAACATTGTTATTATCATGGGTTGGGTTGCGTGTTTTGTTAGAATAAGAGGTCGGTGTCTTCGTTGAGAATGTGATATCTTAACACGTTTCAGGTGTTCGGACACCTACAGAAGTGAAACACGAATTGGGAGCTGGTGGAGGGGTGGTTTCCCCCGTTGGTGTGGTTGGTGTAAACGACGCGGACGATAAGGACGGGAAGAAGAACAAACGCCAAAGGCGGCAGAGGACACATTTCACGTCGCAACAACTTCAGGAACTGGAGTATTATTTCACGGCGAATCGGTACCCGGACATGCCGAGCAGAGAAGAGATGGGTCAGCGTCTGCGGCTTGCAGAGTCACGGGTCAGGGTAAGTGACAACATTCATTACCTTTTCTTTTATTCGATGATTCTCTTACAGAATAAATTTATAATTTATATGTAATATAATATATTGTATATATTTATATATAATATATAATATTTATATAATTTGTAATTAAAATGTTAATTTTCATTGTTATATATATTTCTTATCAGTCGCAATATTTATTAGGTGTTTCTTGAAATTTTAGTCGTTACTTCGTACAATCCGCACTCTATTCATTATGCACGAACGATTGAAAAAGATTAATCAGCTAATTCAACTTAATTCGGGCTAAATACCCCACTGTGAGTCGGTCAGTGTCGAGCTAACCATCGACGACAGATCTCGAAAGCGATAGAACGCGTAAAGTACACATTTCGAAATCTCTTGGACGCAGTCTGACGTTACCGTCGAACCGTGCCAATAATCGCGGCGGTATTTTCTATCGGAGATTGCGCGGACGAAAGATTCGGAGACCCAGGGCCCCAATCCAAGCTAATGACTCACTTTGCCCCGTGACTAATTATTTCTTGATTAAATTGTGCGAAATGAGTCGACGCGCGTTGGTCGTGGTATTTCTTTCTTTTTTTCCGTCGAAAAGCATCGCTATCGGTTTCTTCCCGTGTTATCGGCCGATCGAGCCTCTATCGATCATATTTTTGATTCTGGACAAACAATTCGGCGCAAACGGAAACGTTACTATCTGTTCTAATCGACGTGTATCGCGTGTCCTGCTGCAAATGACTTACCGAACGTACACACTCGTAAAAACTCTTCGTTCCGTCGCGTCGTCGTCGTCCGCACTCTCGAATGCTAGCAACTTCGGTCCCGGTTGATCGAAGTAGCAACCCACAATGGTCGCATTGATACCGTGAAGTATCGATTACAAAGCCAACAATTCATGCTCCTCGCGCCCTGATACCTCGAGGCACCGTGTCCATCGCTCGCTTCTGGAAAATGGCACTTCTGCCTGCCGAAAGTTTCGTAGCGTTTTTGAATCAAAGTTCGAAGATCGAATAAGATATTATGAATTTTATTAATTAAAAAACCAATAGAAATTTATTTTCTTCCTTGACATGTTTAACAAGTTGAAAATAATATTGGAAAGAGTTCGTAGCGTTTGTAAATTAAAATTGAAAGCTGATATTCCGATATTTATTATAGATTGATTCAATAACATATTTTCCATTCTGTTCTATAATTTTTTGACATTTTCGCTACGAACTTTCTTTCCAATTACAATGGTACTTTTAAATTCTTGGTAATTATTTACCTTGAGGGCCTCTTCATCGATTTTGATGACCTTGAAATATATTGTTAAGGTACATGAATACTGTATTGAATTTTTCGTATTTCTGCACGCTCCGTAACTACGCAAGCCTGTCCCGACGCTGCGTTTGTTTACATTTGGCTTCTAAACACGCTGTGGAGATGAGAAAGAAAACAGGGTCTCATTCTGGCTATACATATATAGGGTGAACTTCAATTTTGATAGGCTACTCCTGGTAAAACTGCTTAGTTAAGTTGGTTTTTTACATTTATCATTTAACAATTGTTAATAGGAAAAAGTTGTTTAGAATGATGACCTTGGCAACATATTTCAAGGTCATCAGAATCGATGAGGAGGCCCTCAAAGTAAATAATTATCAAATTCTTCCATTATCCATCGTTTTAAATTGTCCATTCGTATGTATTCGAAAATGCGAGGCTTGTGTAGCAGTTTGAGCCAGATCAACCGGCAGGACACGTCTTTTTCCGTGGTTGTGACAAGTCTTTCGCGGGTCCGCGTGTTTCAGCGAGACATCTCGAAGCGATCATATCATGGGATGAGGGAGGGCTTGTTCGAAGTGAGAAGAAACGGTTGGTATATGGGGGCTGGGAAGAGAAACAGGAATATGGTGGTGGGCAAGCACGAGGTCACGTGGGGTTGCGCAGCTCACAAGGGAAGCTTTGCGCCGGTAAGCCCTCCTGGATTTATAGAACCACACAGGCACGGTGTTCCCGCCACGGTGCTATACGCCATGTACCAAAATGCTGCGGATCCCAACTATCGCGAAACCACGGATGCGTCCGCGAATCGTAACGTTCCCACAGTGGCATTCTTCGCCTTTTTCCTCTATTTACCCGCACTCGCGCCGGGAATATTTTAAGACCCATGAAAGCGAGGAGATCGCCGCGGATTAAACACCCCGCCCACCCCGCTGCTTCATTTCGGAGCTCGTTCGTTTCGCTTTCAAACAGTCAGTCAACTTCTCTAATTGAGAAGGTCGCAAGTCGAATCGAATAGGGGTATGTGAAGTCTTCGAAGCTTCGAAATTTCGCAACCTTATACCGTGTCACGATTTTTGAGAAATAAAAATATTAACTGTCAGTCACCGATGACTGACATTGAAGTTGCCGTTTGAACTCATCGCAATTAAATTATATTAAAAAAATTGCATTCTATTAATTTTCTGGATCACATCACGAATGCACTTAAAAAATAATACTTTGCAAATAAAATTTTAATTCGTTTTATTAAATTCGGTGAAATCGGATATTGAAATAGCCTTTTAAGTGGTTATCATAACTCTTCATATTTTTTGGATGGGTTTAAATACATTTTTCTGGGTCCGGGTGGGGGAAAAATAGAGTTGTTGGGTATTATCTGTACAGGGCCAGGTATGGGGGAAATAGGCAGCCTTAACATAATGTATTTTACGGATAGCTTTAATATATTTGATATAAAGAATAATACATTCAAATAAAAATTCTTCGAAATCTTCAACCTTCGAAGGAAAGTTACATCCCTAGTGAAACACTCACTGAAAAATTCGTTCTTGATCTTGGAAGTTTTTTTTAGGCAAATGATTGCTCGTATCAAGAGTCAAATCAGTTAAAATTTCGGTTACCGTTTCGATCCAGTGTGTGGTGCACTGGTTGAATTGCCATTCAGGTTTTATCCCCAATTCCGGTAAATCCGAGGACAAAATAGATAAGCTTTGACGCATTTATCGGCGAGCATTAAATGTTGCATTGGGATTAATTAAGCGTATCGGAATGACTAGAACTGAGTAAATGCGGCGCAATCGCGCCCCGTAAATTTTAGTATCTCGAAGTTCGTGTAACGCAGAAATTTCGACCGAAGAATCACCGCACGGTCCAGCGAGTTGAACAACGATCGAGGTGTGCGCGGCCCGGGATGATTATGGTACAAGCAGGATGGTCCACTGACAGGAACATCGACAGCACTATCCACGTTGTTCACCAAACCCCGAAACCCGCGAATAGTCAACGACCAATTCGGCGTGATCTCAAAAAGCCCCTAAAGTCGATCGTTTTCGAAATTACTATCAGCGATTACTCGTGATTAGACCGCGGATTTTTCTTGGTAATAAAAATTCGCGTTAAAATTCTTTAGAAAATAAATATCTACAGACTTTGCATAGTAATGCATTACCCTTATTTCGAATCTTGTACTTAAATCCATTTTTCAGTACATTCCCTAGTAGCACAAAATATTATATACACATTCATATAATATTAAAAAGAGAGATTCAATCTTTTTTTAAAAAGATGAGTTGAGGAGTGGATAGAAAAGATCCAACCCGATATTTTAGATATTGTAAAAAAACTACAATATATCTTTCCACGTAGGTGTTCTATCTCGATCAAATTTCGATAGTGGCTTCTTCTCAAGATAAAATGATATTTCGATTAAAACATTAGTTTACAACATGGCCACCGCTGATAATCGATTGAAATCTGATCTGGGGATTTCCATCGGTCACGGGTAATTGGATCATACGCTCGTATTAACCGTCGAAATGCCTCGACCTCAAATCGTTATCGCGATTCCTGAAACGTCGGTTCGGCGATGACTCCGACTCGCGAATCATAGTCGATCTTGTCGAGCAACAAGAATGTTATAGTTTACTAAAAAGATTGCTTTCAGATTGGCAACTTGGTTCGGAAGTAGAAGATATGGACTGTAACACAAACAATGTTTCAGATGAAGTTGAATGTTTTTGGGAGGGGCACGTTCTAATGGTACATTTTTTTGTAGATGGACGTGTAAAGGACATATGAAGGTCATTAATGTTTCTTTGAATGGAATCATATATTTTTTATTGCATCAGCTGATGCTCCGTCATATTCCTTAGAAAAAAGAATTCTTTAATTATAATTGTTAGGAAATCTCGTCTCTCTGGTCAATAATATGAATTCAAATTGATAATGTAGTAGGAGAGTGGAGATTTCCTAACAAATTATAATTAAAGAATTCTTTTTTGTAAAGAATATGAAGGAGCATCAGCTGATGCATTAAAAAATATATGATTTCATTCAAAAAAACATTAATGACCTTCATATGTCCATTACACGTCCACCTACAAAAAAATGTACCATCAGTAAGTGCTCCTCGCAAAACAATTCAACTTCATTTGAAACATTGTTTGCTGTGCGTAATAATAATGACGTAAATCTAGATGACAAATGACTACTTGTAGTTTTCGAAGATCGATTGACTGGAACAGCGGTGGCACGCGTTGTGAAATGAAGAATCTCGCGAGAAGTACCCGGAATCGATAGCCTTGCTCAGGGGTCTCTATCAATTCATGCTCGGACTACAGCGGTCTGGCGACAGATAAAAGATCCGGACGTGGCACCGGGTACGAGGAAAATGGAGAAGGTGGAAGAGACGAGGTGGCAGCTCGAGAGAGGGTCGTAGAAAAGCGAAGAGGGCTAGCGAGAGAGGGTTGGAAGCGAGAGAGAGAGAGAGAGAACACGCGGGGGAGGGTCGCCTAGGTACAGTTATCTGCAAAGAGGCAGGCGTATGTTTCGGTCGGTGGCAGCAGAGCGCGGCCGTCCGAGATAATCCGCCGGTGATTAAGACCATAAATCCATCGGCGGATTAGTATGGTTGCATCGCATACCGCGTGGTGGCGTCGCAGCACAGGACTCCCTCTATGCAGCTATGCATCTCTCTCTGTTCACCTGACCGGGTGCATTCCCTCTGTCTCTGTCCACTTTGGTCGGCCTAGGATCGCCGTCTCTCTTCTCCCAATAGGCTTGTCGCGACGGACACACGTCGCTGATCCGTGTTGGTATATCTGTTGGGGGAGGTGGAGCGAGGGGTGGGGGAGAAGTTACATATATGTAATGTACAAGGGTGGGCAACGATGAGAGAGATAGCGAGAGACGAAAACAGAGGAGGAGGGACGAGACCGAGCTTACACGCCATGGGAATGGGAAATGGGACGCCGCGGAATATAGGTGGACACTAACCGGTATGAGAGTGAGGATTACCGAGTGTCATCCGTATTCGGCCGGGTTAGCGGCTGTCAGCGGCCAATGCCATCGCTATATATCAATTATTACCTTTGCCATTGTAGCGGCTGGTTGCATTTCGATGCACGCGTTGCTGCACTGCACTGCGGTCGCCCGGTGCATATCTCTTCCGTAGGCCGATTTGCATCTACTATGTGAACGCCGCACCTCTCTCTCTCTCAAACACACATACATATATACCCTTTACCCCTACTCTCTTTCTCTGGCTTTCCGTCTCGCTCTGTTCACCTTGCTTTTCTAGCTCTCCGTCTGGTTAATCTTTTTCCACGCTGGTCCTCTCGCTCCAGCATTCCAGTTACGCGGGTTTAGCGTCGAAGCGCTAGCCGGCCATGCACTTGCCAGCTCGTAAGTTCTCGTGTGCACAAAGGCTCAACCGGGCTGTCTTCGGGATTTTCGTCGGCGCCCGCCGATCCGCGTTGCGTTATGAAGCCTCCACGGCGGCCGCAGGTCCTGAAATTAACGAGCCCCTCTGATTGAGCCCGCGACGACGTAGATATCTGTTACGCTGATACACAGGGATTCGGGGATAAACGTTACGACGTTTCCGCTGCTTCGTTTGATTCGGGGATTGGCCACGGTCCTTTTATCCTCCCGCTCTCGTCTTTTGATCGTTGGAACTTTAATGTTCCTCCTTGGATCTTTTCAGAAATAATTGGAATATGATTTCCACGTTCAAAAGCAAAAGTGTTCTAATTATTACTTGAATCTATATAAATAAAAGTCAAATGCTGTTCATTGGTGAGTCCATCAATTGAGAAGTTGCCCGGAAAAATGGAAAATTGGGGAGAAACTAAAAGTGATTTTTGAATCATATCTCAATACAATAAAAAAATGAACGTCGCAGCTTTTAATCAATATTTTAATAGGAATTTACATTATCGACAACGATCACAAACAAATTTATAGAAATTTGTTTCATAATAATTTTCACATCGAGATAGACAGTTTATTTCGTATTTGGAGAAAAGACGAAAGGATCTTTGATTTTCTTAATATTATTAAATTATCAGTAATTCTTGTACTACAAGAAACAATATAAATTTTCTTTTTGTTCCAGCAAAAATACAAATGGCACAGAAATTGTAATGAGGTGAACTGAAAATAGTAGTGTAAATCAAACAATTCGTACAACAATTATTATTCACGATATATTGATCGAGTATTATCGCCCAGGGGTAGTGGTAGCTTAATCACGTTATAAATGATCAGCTCTAGCGTTAACTTTCAACGGAATATTCTCCGGGTCTGTGTTCGAGTTAGGAAACACACGGAGGACAGGTTTTTATTCGTTAAAGCGGAAGTTTGGGCGAACGCACAGGGGTATCAGAAGTCGAAACTCGAGGATTTTAAGCCGAACGCATTCATTCATGAAACGATATGACGGTTCTATCGGAGATTTCGAGTTTCAGCGAAACGGTGGCGAACCGGCGCACTGTAAATCGCGCGCGAAGTTAATACCGCTGCGGACGGGCTTGGAAAACGTCGAAGGCCGCTATGCGTGATCTGCGATATTTCGTTGGTGGATTACTGCGCCGAATATTAACCTTTTACGGTGAATTGTAGCGCTTCGAAGTAACGGATCAAATTTCCAGATTTATTTCCAATAACGTTGTCTATAGGATCTCCGTGGAATAACGCGGTACATTGTAAATTATACATTTCACGCCACTGAGGAAGCTCTAATAATATGAAGGTTAAGTTTCACATTTTTGACAACATAAACAAAGTTGAATTTTCGTATGAAAAATAATTAATTAATAAACTATATCTATAATTACTAGACTGTGAATTTTTATGCACTTATGAAGACACGAACTGGATGAAACATAAAACGTATTAATAACAAGACTATTAAGGGATGAAATGAATTTTTATTTAACTACTGCTTCCCACAATCGACGCTAAATATTTTTATTTTGTATAAAGATCTACAGATCACACACACACACACACTTTAAAGTGGAATAAACTTTTTTATGAGTTGACCAAACGACTTCAATTTCTCTGTAGGGCTAGAAGGATTAATTTAGTAAATGACGTCTGACAAATATATTGAAAAAATGCACTTGATCGGAATTGTGAAGAATAATAGTAAAAATTGAATTTAAAAGAAAGTATAAATTTTATACATTGTGAAAATTTCAATGAAATTGGTTAACGAGTTAACACATAATAAATGCAATTACAAGCATCGCGGAATAAAAGGAATGCTAACATGTTAATTATTCTGATAAAGACTCGTGTATGATAACCACACGATAAAAAAGATACGTGTATTGTATTATCAAAAGTAAAACGAGGTATCGAAGCTTCGTCATGAAAATAATTACGAGGTAAACTGTGTATATTACAATACATACAGTAATCAGATAAATATTTTGCGAATATACCGCGAGATGATGTTATAAATAAATATAATCTGTCGTGCGAGATAAAAATACAGTTAGCCGGTGGAAAAAGGAATTTATCGGCGTGCAGTTGATTCTTATCGGTAGTTTAGCTTCAAAGTTCATTTCTGCGTGGAATCTTTGATAATTCTACATATATATACATATAATTGATTTGACTTCCGGTAACGATGGAGCATTACTAACCGGACTTATCGTGAAGGTGTTAAGAAGATTTGCGATTGCGGACTATCGATTAAACTACATTTAGAACCGCGTGATAGTTTTACAGTCTTTTACTTACAATCACAGTAAATGTTTGTTTGTTCTTCTCGATCGTAAATTGTTTTTAACCAATATTTCCTAATGATCCTAATGAATTTTTACTTTAAAAAATTAAAACACTGTAAATTATATAGTTCAAGTAAACCTCCGTGTGAAAAAACAAAAAGTATCGCATTAATCGCAGTAAATAATTAATTAGTTTATCACAGTAAAGCTTGGAATCAATTGTGCAAATTCTCCTTCCCAGAAATCAATGCAAAATGTTTCTGTTTTGCACAAAGATTCGCAGTCTACTGATCCTAATCAATACTTTGACAAGATTGCATGTTTACAACAACAAAAGATAAATGCGCAAGCAGTCTTTCCAAACAATTTCCCGATCTTGTTACACGGTCGGATCGAATCGATTATAGTTTCGCGAATGAATTTCGAGTTCCTCGCGACCACAAAATCGCCGCAAACCGCGTTAAAACCCATCGTCCCTGTCCGCGATATCCGCGCGACGACAGAGTAAACAAAGTTCCCGCGTGGAACGTTAAATGTCTGCCGAAGCAATAGAAAAGCCCGGGGAAAGAGTAATTTTATCCGGTTACGATGTCTCGTAAACTCGGCCATCAGGAGAAACGCGTTCAATCCAATCTTTGAAGTGAGTCCGGCCAACGAGACGGGAACAAGTTTCGAACGTTTGAATAGCAAAAAAAAAGAAGAATAAAAAACAGCCACAGATAGACAAAAAAGTGGACGAACAAAAAAGAAAAAGAAGAAACGAGGAGAAGAGCGGTTTCAATTCGATGGGAATCGATAGCGGCGGGGGCGGGGGCGGAGCGCAATGAGCCGTAACTATTTATAAATTACAAAAGAATGGAAGAGGCGCGAGAGCTAGGCGGGACGGCATTAAAAATCACGTGTTCCGCTTGAGCTCATAATCTCGTATAATCTTTTGCAAAGTTGTTAATACTCGCGGCTTACGGGTGTTAATTTAATATCCATACAGGTACGCCGACATTGAATATCCGAATCCCACTGGCTGCAGCTGTACGGTCCACTACCACAACGATAAAAAAAATCCATAAAATTGCACACACCGGGAGAGAGCTAGCTACCCACTCCACGTCGTACGCCCGCTCATATGCCGTTTGTATCGTTCAGCGTTTGCCCTCCGGACCACTTTAATACAAACGATAATACTCGTCCTCTCTCTCTCTCTCTTTGTCTCTTCGTTTCACCTATCTACCATACCTCTCTCTTTCGCGCACCTGCATCGTCAAGAATACTCGGTCGAAAGTCTACCAGCCGCTAATTATCATGCCGACTAACGAGAATCATCGGCATTTCGAATTAGAGTTCGAACACTGTTATGGATTGGTTTCGATCCGCGAAACTGTTAGCGTCAACATCAAAAGGTGACTGATATACATTGCTTTGTAAAAATTACAAGACTGAACTTACAAGGGAATCTATTCGGTTGATACAAGTAGATTTTGATGAAAATTATGTGAGATATAGTTCTTCGAAAAATATTCGACCCGTGTTTTTTTATTAGTAACTCTGGAGGGGTGAAAACAGCCCTCAAAATTGGGGGTGAAAACCATATTCTTTGAGATATCTCGGAAACCAGCCATCGAAAAAGTTCATAATGATTGTTAAATGACAAAGAAACGGAAACTCCTGTAACACGTATCCTCTATTTTAAATTTAAATTAATATTAATTAATAATAAATACGAGAAACTGCAAAAAATCATCTAACTTTTAATATTCTGTTCAAACAAAAAAAGTTTGCTAAAATTTTCTTGCACGACTACATTTTCCATTAAAAACACACAATTTAAAAAATATAATATAACATAATTCTTTGTAATTAATTATTTCTTTATAATTTCAATCGACCGAAAGATGGACTATTATCGGCGTTACATTTTTTCACTTTCTATTCTGGTCGAAGCGGCACTCTGAATTAGTGCGAATATTATATCGTACCCTTTCGATAACGTCGCGTTTTCTTGATTACGTGAAAATGCTCGGGGAACTTTCACGAAGCTGCTGATGCCGGCGAAACATTCCGGAAAATTGTTTGGTCGTCTTGGCGATGATCCAGCCGACGCGACGACGTGAAAGTCCTCGCGTTGTCCGCGAGATCTCAAGATTTCCGGGAGTGTCGGGTAATTTCTTGGACAGATGGAGATCTTTCATTACATTTGATTAACCCTTTCGCTGCTACGTAAATATACGTTTTCATCGTCTCAAACTCGGCAGCGAAAGGGTTAAGAGTTTAGGACACGATAATAAAAGGGGGAATGTAAGATTTTTATACAA
>CM052339.1:4693671-4741245 GCA_028455595.1 Lasioglossum vierecki
CGGTAATTGCGTTGTTTTCTGCAAAAGCTCTTCAATCACGTTAACGTTGGACAGGTCAGCCTTGCGCGGTAGAAATTACCTGTTCCATAGTCATCGAGCGCGATGGCTGACGCGTGAACCGAGGCTTCTCGGTTTCCAGGGTCGGGCAACTTCGCTCATCAAGTTTATAAGCCACGAATCGGGCATCAGACTGGTTCCCGACCGACAAGCTTGTCTTCGGCGTCGCGATTCTGCGATGCTGTTAAAGTTTATGGGCGCGGCCTTGTGTGTATACCAACGACCCGCGCGCGCCTTCCGAGAGTTTATTGATTCTCGAGCCACGGCATCTTTCGCCCACCGTGCTGCCGTTCTGCCCTATCGAGTTTACTCCCCCTCTTGGCTTACCGACGCCCCGTGTCATGTCTACGGGGTTGCTTCGTGAAATCCAATGATGTTACTCGCGAAGAAAAGTTTGGTTATACGGCCGGGAACGTACGGGAAATATTTTTTCCCGCTACCTCGCCGTGCACCGCCTTTATTTCTCGCGATACCCTCCCTCCGCCTCTTTCTCTCTCCCTCGCACTCTCTTTTCTCTCCTTCAAGTAGCCGGGAGAGACGCTTGCGCCGTGCTCTCGGTGATTTAGGGGTTCCCGGTGCTGGATTCTTGTTGATGAGCATAATCCTCGTGTGACAGGACTTGCGTCCATTTTGACACGACACGTTGCAGACTTTTTCTTGGAATTTTCATTCTCCAGTTGCCAATTTGTCTCGTTAAGTATTTGTGTTGGGTTAAGAAAATCTACGTTAATTTCAAAGGAGATTTACACGAGGTTTACATTTTTACTCGAGGTTGTAAAGGTTTCGTTCTAATTTAAATTCTCTAGTAGCCTATTTTCGCTTATTAGCTATTTGTATTAGGTTGATTAAGATCTTCGTTGATTTCAAAAGAGATTTACATGGGTCCATTTTTACTCGAGGTTGTAAAGAGTTCGTTCCAATTTAAATTCTCTAGTAGCCTATTTTCGCTTATTAGCTATTTGTATTAGGTTGAATAAGTAGATCTTCAATGAGTTCAAAGAAGAGATTGAGGAGATTAATCCTTGAATGGTTGTACTTGGGTCCAATCTTTACTCGAGGTTGTAAATGCTTCATTCTAATTTACAACTTCTAGTAACTAATTCATGTACATATTAATTCTTAATACTTATAATTTTATTCTTATATTACGTATAAAAATCTTTGCATATTCTTACGCGCTTTAAAATTTGTTTAACGTGTCCACTGCATCGATGATAAGCTAAGTACAGAATTGCGAAGACAATGAAAGACTCGGACAATTTTTATTTCGCACAAAAGTCCGACTTCCGGTAATTCAAAGTATGCGAACAAAGCATACATTTTCTGTATAAAATATGTGTAAAATTCTGTATAATATTTATATACTTTCCGTGCCACGGTTCGTCTAATGGAACCCAAAGCAGATTCTTGGAATCCGCCGAGGCACGGATGAGGAAATTTCGAGTCTGATCGCGATAGGAACCGCATAATTCTTCATTAGTCAGTCTACTTCCCCTCTTTCAATGATTCGTCGCGCCTCTTAGCGTTTCCACGGCGTGATCGTGAGGCCATCCATCTTACGGAGAATCCACGAGCCTGCTCCCGTCATTGTTTCTCCCCTAGCAGCGTCTTTCTTTCTTCCTTCGTTCGTTCTTTTTGGCCCGCCGCTGCTGCCTTCCACCAGCAGATAGTTCCCAGCTACGAACCCTCCCTCTCGGAGGCAGCATTCCGCCGCTCGTTGCCCTCCCTTACAGTTACGCGAGAGCGACGTGTATCTAAGTGCAACCACCCGTATAATTGTCGGGGACGAGGCAGGTTGGGCGTCATGGGAAAAGCAACAACGAGGAACGTAGACGACGGCGCGGCGTCGAGGTTGAAGGGCGAATGGGAACGGGAAGAGGGTGGAAACGGCTGACGAGGTTCACCCTCTCCCGACCACCCACGACCCTCGTATAGTATCGAGCGCGGGAAAGGGCCGCCTTGAATTAACGCCATCATATTTCAGGATGGTGGAGCACGGCCAGGGTTTTCTTGCCATTTGTCTCGGGAACTCGGCGTCGTCTACCCAACGAAAACGCCTTCGCTTTGCCCCTTTCGCTCTATGAGTAATATCGACGGTGATGGGACACCCCCCTCGCGAAATCTGGCCAAATCTAGAAACAGCAGTCGTGAACGTCTCGTTTGCTTCTCCTCCTCTTAGAACTGAATTTCTTATGGCGTTTCACGGTCCGAAACATCTTCCCAATTGGCCCCGTCGCATAGTGATCGATTCCTCGATTTTAAGTGGACAAAATTCAAATTTTCATATATTACATGAACTTAAAACAATTATATCATTTCATGTTGCATCATAGGTTGCATTTCTGCCATTTTTCTTGCACTCTTTTGCAAAACTATTTTTTAATTTTTTCATTAACAGCTTCGATGTTAAAAAAGTTTAGAATCAGCCCTATTGTTGCATCAACTTGTTGAACACCAGGTATTTTTTTCTAAAAAATTATATAAATGACTAATGGGCACTACTTTGAAATAAATATTGCACAATAAATTCGGACGAATTTTTGGTGAAAAACAGAAAAAGATTTATCCGAATATCAAATTGAAACGTACAACTGAAAAAAATAATCGTTTCAAATGCGGTAGTTTGTTTAATACGGTGTAATTTTCTCTCCAACGGGTCGTAATTATTTCGTACCAGATAAGATAAGATAACCGCTGCCTAATTGATGTACTCGTGAACGTTCTTTCAGTTTTTGTGTACCAGAATTTCCTCGCGGGGAAATACAAGCTGTACGTTCGTCGAAAATATTCCACTTTCTCATTGTTTCAGTTTGTTTTTTGATCGTGTAATTAATAGCGCTGTATATGTGAAATGTACTTTGGGCTACCTAAAAGAAAAATGTTTTGGTATTCTTCCAACACAAAATGGCTGGTCTTTTAGATGAGCTCTTTTATAGAAACATAAAAATTAATTCAACGTACTCGTACAAAATATGTAACGTACTTTGGACTCCTGAAAATAAAATGTTCAAATTCCAATTGTACAAACATTCTCACGCCACGATCTAACGGAATGCTCTGTTCTGTTTGCAGGTGTGGTTCAAGAACAGAAGGGCAAAATGGCGGAAAAAAGAGCGGAACGCGTTGAACGCAGCCGCGGCAGCAGCCGGTGAGTTCAAGGCGAGTTTCGGCACGACCAGCTTGAACGGTTTCATCGGTCAACCATTCGCGGACCCGGACGCTTTGTACAGTTCCTACAGCACGTACAACAATTGGGCAGCCAAGGTACCCTCTCCATTAGCAACGAAAAACTTCCCATGGGTGAACACGTTGGGTTCGGTGGTGCCGACGGCGTCGCACCATCACCACCATACCCAAGTGAGCCCGGTGAATTGTTTCAACGCGGCGACGTCCGTGGCTGGCAGCCACGTGGGCGGGATGTCAGTGTCCGTGGGTCAGGCCGCTACATCGATGCTACCCGGTATGGGTTCAGGGTTAGGGGTGGCGGGTTCTCCAGTCGCAGCATCAGGTGCAGCGTGTCCTTACGCGACCCCTGCGGCGCCGCACCACCCTTACGGGCCCCCGGTGTACACGCCGCACCACAGGACAACGGTAGCCCCGGAGATGACGTCGAGTAGCATCGCCTCGTTACGATTGAAGGCTAGACAACATAGCAGCGGTTACAGCGGTTTGAGCGGAAGTTCCTTCAGCATAGACAGCACGCCTGTGTCGGCGGCTGGTAGCCCGGTTAGCTCCAGAGCGTCTTCGGTTGGAGGCGGGGGTGGGTTGAGCGCGTGTCAATACGCGTTGGCGTCGACCGGCGAGGGTAACCCTCACTCGCCGGGTAGCACAGAGGCTCACGTCAACGCCACCGCCAGGGCTCAAGTCTGAGGTGAAGCGGGGGCTACGACTAGCCCCCATCAGCACAGCGTCACCGCGACTTCCGGTAGCTCTATGCCCGGCTCGGCAAGGTCCTTGGGTGGAGGCAGCCAAGTGGTACCGGTCGGTAGCCAAGCTCCCGGTGTCTCCGGTAATCAGCAAACCGACAATCAGCTGAGGTCGCAAGAGTGACCCAGGTCTAGGTCCGCCGCCTCCCCGACATTGTCGTCGAGTCCCTCGTCGACCATCTCGCACCCCCTTTACCTCATGTACGACGACGACGGGACCACGGCGGACCAGAAGATCGATGACGACAGAAGCGTCATGGAGACGGACGGCATCGGGAGCGAGCAGGTCGTTGCGACGACCGGCGGCATCGGCGTCGGTGTTGGCATCGGAATCGGCGGTTCCGGAACCGCCGCCGGGGGTGGAACAGGTTTGGCTGGGTACTGGCAGCACGCCACCAGTGCTAGTTATTGCCCGTCGTTGCTCGACTGCTGGGCCATGCCGCCGATTGCATTCGGATCGCAAACCTTGTCTCTACCAAGGGATGAGAACTGAGAACGGTGGTACTCGACGCAACCACTGCGCTGTCCTTGTAACTAACCATCGAGCCGAACGGTTGGCTGCCAGACCGTGTAGATCCTTCTTCGTTTCTTCATCCCCGTGTCGGTCGATTGTCAGCTGGAAGCGCAGTGGCGTGGCGCGACGGTCCCGTCGCACAGTGGTGAGTTCGACTGAAATCGTGGCCAGAAACAGTTATAACAATCTGTGTTGTGGGACTTTATTTACAAAGTGCTAGCACACATTTTTTATTTTATTGTTACAAGATATAGTTGATACGTCCTTCTTTCCGGAATAGGCAAGTTGAAAGTTGGTAGTTTTAATGGTTACAACTGGTGCGGTGACTCGGAGAAGCACCACGGAAAGTTGCTTTATGAAAATATTCTTTACATTGTTAGATTAGTTGGTATCTAATTAATTTCTCAATTATTTATATCCGGAAATGAAATAGTCTTATAAAATGGGATTATTCACTTTGTTTCTGTAATTTTTACATCAGATTCGTAGTCAGCGATCCGAAAAATCCTAGAGTATCAATTTTCTACTAAACTGCACGTTGTATAATTGTTTATACGTGTAATTGTAAATTCCACTAAATTGTAAGAGTACTCTTCCATATTTTGGCCACGCGTTCGCGATTTCTGATTACTGTGCTTCGAGTAACCTTCAGGTCTAGCTTCTTCCGCCATGATCTCGCAAACGATCTAAGAACAACGACTTCCGGTTCTCGAGCGCGACCGTACCTTGTTCGTCGAGTCGTTCGTTGCGACTGAATTATGCTCTTCCCAGCCGGACGGCTCACAGTGGGCCGGATCGAAAAATTTAAGGACATTCGACCAAAAAGTAGACTCTTCGAATGAAGAAATTAATGAAATTGAATAATATTTTAGTTACAATGATCATTTAAAGTTGAGCGTTTTGAAAGTAGCATATTTCATGTAGCATGTTTCGTCCCATATTTTCTCTCAGTTTTTTTGTATGACATGGAGTATCTATTCCCAATAAGAAATCATATATTTTTTTTAGTAATAACCAATAATAATATATTTAAAAAATAATGCTGAACGATACATGATGGATTAAAAAAATGTTGTATATTTGTCAAAGGATATCTTTTTTCCAAAACTTCCCAGGCTCTAATGAAGAGGAATATTTTCGGTAAAACTTCCTTTAAATAGCCGTACAAGGATCATTTTCGACATCGTTCGACTAACAACAATAAAAAATTATTTCTTAAGAAAAGCAACTGATTCAAGAACTATTAAAATTACTCAACAACTACAAAAAGTATATTCTAACATGTACATTCAAAAGAGATTATCTTATAATATTTTTCAGTTCAAACCTCATTTCAATGTCTCAAACGGTTCAAAAGTTATGCACCAATGTCCTTCAATATTTCGATCCAGCCCACTGTGCGGCTGAACGAAAGAACAGCGTTGTACATACGATGTAAACTCATGGACGATCGAACGATTATATTGGTGTATATTTAACATGTTTCGAGGCGCATGCTTCTTCCGTAATGTTTACAGAGAAACCGTGAGAAAGAGAGAAAGAGAGAATGAGAGGCAGAGAGAGTTAGTCACGTTAGCGTACTATGGATTCTAAGTTCCCCGCGGATCGATTAAGCTTTAGTTGCCATCCGATTGAACACACGTTTCGTCTCGGTTCTTGACAAATACTCGAGCCCCAAAGTGCAATATGATGATGCTTGCCGAGCGCAACCTATCAAGGGAGAAAAGTATAAACGACGAGAAAAGAGAGAGAGAGAGAGAGAAGACGAGCTTTATTTTTTAAACATTTACTTCGCTTGCATCGCTCGTGACACGGAATCACACCGAAACTGTCTGTCCCTCGAACGTTAACGGAATAAGAAAGAGAGAGTTGAGTTGCGATTTTAGACTGGTAACGATGAAAGGGAAGAAGAGTATGCTTAATAAGAGATCCCGCCGCCGGATCACGTACTCACTATTCTGTAGATACATGTATAGTAGACGCTGATTTCACGCGATTCGTAAATATCTATCAGAAATTGTTATATTGTAATGATGATAATAACATTATACAGCAGAATACCAAAAAACAACAAGAAAAAGAAAAGAGGAGGAAGAAGAAGATGATGATGATGATGATGATGAAACGTATTACGGGCTGTAAGTAAAACGAGAAATGGGTGGGCGACTATTTCCGACGTCGCTTTTGTATAGTGTACGAGGAGAGAAATCATTTTATCGGCTAAGCGTACGTTATAAATATTATTAACATTATTGAGTAATTATAAACTGTATTCGACACCCTTGCAAGGGCGCGTGTAAGATCGATCTTCCGAGGTACGTCGATTCGTTCTGCGTTCCGATTAACGTGATCTTTCCTATTATACGGGTGACATTAAATAAAAACAAAAAGACAGGCATCTGTCGAGAGCTATAAAACATAATCGTGAACGGTATTGGAACTAGAGCTCGGACTTTTACCCGGGTATACGAGATACCTATTATATAATAATAATAAGACATAAGTCATAAATGATTTTGTGCAATTTAAAACAATAATGAAATTAAAAGAACGCTGATATATTAATTGAAATTTATTAAAATCGTTCAAGAGAATAATTTGCATCATTCCTATTGATGCAAACGACTTTTATGTTGCATAAAGATCCGCAGTGTATTCATGAGATACTCGGGTACTCGGGTAATTTTTGTTTACCCGGGTATCTCACAGGTAACTCGAGTACCCGGGTGCCTCATAAGTCACAGCTCTAATTGGAACACTTACGTTATAGCAAAGTCGTATTGAACGGTGACAGCGAACGAGATTCAACGAGACAGAGTCGACCAACTTCGGAAACCGATATAGACCTAAAACGCTATACATCAACTATCGATCGTAAGCTAGAACGTAAGAAACGACCGCTATTTTGTATGAATCCCGATGTCGTACAAATGTTCGTCGTAATCACATATCCCAGTTCCCGCGGTGAGTGATTGGAAGAAAAAAAGATGCCCGCAATAGAATGTTCTCATTCCCGTTGTCGTTTCACTCACTACGTGTAAACGTTCCTACTGGGCGATATTGAGCGCCGAAAGGCCCCGTTTGTAATCTAGTCACAATAAAAACCAATTCTATTCTAAGCAAACTCGTTCCGTTCTTTTACAGACCTTCGACGTTTTCAGCCATCCTTCGGCTGCGTGCACGTCGTACGAGAGGGAGACAGCGACCAGAGGCTCGAGCTGCTGAACACAGGAGAGGATACACAGGTAATAGACCCTTCGATGAAAAAATCCGATTAAAAAACAGACGAATAATCTTCGAAAACTACTTTGATGATTGAACACCTCTTTGTTTCATCTCGGAGCGTGACGGATCAGACTCGTTTACTGCCAAGCAAAAAGTCAGCGGTACATATCTGTTTGTTTCTTGCTCACTCGGGTTTCACCTCGGAACGTAACGGATCAGACTAATTCAGAAAAAAACAACACATATGCCACCTGGAAGCTAGACAATGAAGTTAAGTTAATATGCTTTTGATGACTTAAGAAATAATATTTATGGAATTTATGAAGGGTAATAACTAGACTGGGGATCCTTGTGCAAAATAAAATTGTATAAATTAATTGCAACAATGGCGTACCTAGGATTTAATCTTGGGGGAGGGCAAGTTGAACAAAATGACCCTTTGTTTTAGCAAAAATATTTGTCAAGTGTAACCACACATATTTATTTATTTATATATATATAAGTAGTGGCTGGCTCCCCCCCCCCCTAGGTGCGTCACTGAATTGCAAGATACAGAAACGAAGCAATAATTTATTTCTCTCGTTAATGGTTTTATTAACCCTTAGCACTCGAGCGGTGATTCTGAGACACCACTGCAAATTGCTACACCATTATTCTTAATATTGTATGCATTAATTAATTAATTGGTTATCGATCATAATTTATCTTCAGGATATTACAAATTTTTTATTTTGTTGTATGCATTATTAAATAGATTGGTATCTAATCAATTACTAATCATTTAAATATCATATGAAGTACTATATCAATTTTATATCCATAAAATAAAAAACGTATATAATAGAATGACATTATTTTAGGTCGGAAGGAATGTTTAATTTTATAGTTAAACTAGTTCCGAGTGCAAAGGGTTAAGTTGTGAGAAATTTGTTGATGCTCTTACATTTTTATAATCTCTTTATTATTTCACATTACATCCATCCATTTTTGTCATTAATATATCAAATTGGCAGTCTATTTTTGATTTAAGGAGTAAGTTCAAGTAGCCTAATGAACCAGAGAGAGAAGATGATGTAAGTGTCCAAAGGCAGCGTAATCTTTCCCGTCGTTGGCTGTTCGCTGCTCTAATTACGCGTTAGATATTGAATTAAGAGAAAAGCCCATGGCAATGAATTCCAATCGATGATTAGGCTATTTATCGGTAGTTAGACGGCCCATTATACGTCCCCGGATACTAAGGGAGCATCGATAACCTTCGGAATCTACATGCATACCAAGCGTGTAACGTGTTGCATTATGGTGGTTGGGGAAAAGCGATAAATTATGCACCCTCCGGTGGCACGCGAAGGGTCGCTCGCTTGGCACCCCTCCGTCCGCTAAACTAAACTAAACGTATATTACGATGATCGTCGTGCCGTTAATGGCAGTCATAAGATATTACAGTCCGTATGTTTCCAATTACATACGAGACCGGTCCGAATGCATCGAATTCAATGCATTTAACTAGGTCGGTACCGTCGAAGTTTCTTTCTCCACCCCTTGATTCATTTTGCGATTTCAGTGATTAAAACATTAATTGTACATTAACAAAGCCAAAATAGAATTTTCGTTTGATTTGAAGGAAATTAATAGCATACACATTTATGAACAGACTGGATTTTATGCATTTAAGATGAACATAGAAATAAATATGAATAAATAAATAACTATGAACCTGTCCCTCGGTGTTAAATTGACAGTGACCCAAACTTTAAAAAATTTCAATGTATCTAGTCAAATTGATGAGTTAACATTTACATCTTAGGTTTTTCGTTTACGAATTTAAATTTTATTTTATTTCGGAAAAACTGTCACACGAGAGACGGATGAGGGTTAAAACAGTGGTGGTGTTAAATAGATTTAAGGACATCGGTTTAATAAGATAATTTGAGTTAATTTAAAAGTGTCCAGAATTAATTCCACCAGTGTACATAAATTATATAAATTAAAAAACTGACGTTCAACGATTACAACGTTATTGAATGTTGGGTATTGACATAAGGCCTAGTGGTTAACCTGTCACGCGGTTCGTAGGGTTGCTGTTGCTAATAATTAGACTGCGGATCTTTGTGCGAAATATAGAGTTGGCAAGAAAGTAATTTCGCTATTTTAAGGTGATTTAGAGCCTAATTCTTTTCGAGCAATGAATTTTAATGAAAACTTTATTTTCCCTTGTGTTCGATGATGTTTGGCAAAAAGGATAAATAAAAAAATATTTTATTGATTAAAAGGTCATCGCTGGCAATAAAGAAATGACTTTTTTTTGCAGAAATGATCTTTTACAATTATCGGCAGTTATTGTGTATTTATTGTATTCTGAAATCTTTGTTGCTGTTTTATATTTCACACAATCAATCTCTTTAGAATTGCAACAAGATCCACAGTATATTAATAATTTAGACAGCATTGCATTATTAGTGAATATCCAGGAAAGGAAATAGTTTACTGGGAATTCCGGTGTCTATGGTTAACGTACTAATTTCACAGAGACTCGAAGAGTCGCTTTGAAACACCTATTAATTACAAGTCCAACGTACAAAGAACGTTTTATCTCTCTGCAACTTATCTTCTTCCGTAATCTTATCACCTATCTGGCGCACGACACACTTACACCAAAAAATGCCCGCGTAAAATGAACGTTTTACTAGACTCCGTTGCACTTCCTTTCCTCGGCACGTGTCTACCAACTGTTCAATTTACTAATAGCAAAACGTTGATTTGCAAAGAGCAATGGAGAAATTAACAAACACCTAAAATTTGTCATTTCTCCTAGGAATTATATGAAAATTCTAGTATGTTAACAGACTTGTAATTCTGAAATGAATAAAAATAGAGTATATACCCCTAAAAGATAGGTTTTATCAATAATAAAAAGCGCTAGAGAAGAGATCAGTCTCAAAAGTCTTACTATTGCATTACTATTAACCCTCCGAGTACTGTGCCGGAGTCATTTTTCACCGGAAACATCCAAATTCTAATTTAACTACTCAATTTTTGGCAATTAAACTAACTGAATAGCTGTTTTATTGAGGATATCGGAAAGACTAATGTGTCTACACGACATATCATCAATTGTAAATTTTTAAAAATTATTAATTAATGCTGTGTATATAGCTATAAAAATCGTCCGTTGTCCGAGGGTTAATATTGCGCTAGATAAGAGATCAATCTCGAAAGTCTTACTACTGCATTATTGTTAATATTGCCTTATTCGACAGCATGTAGCTACGAATACAGTCTGGTGACGAGACACACTCGACAAAGTGGTGGAAAGGGTTAATGAGATTTGTTCGTATCGAATTGTCTGGCTCACCGAGCGACCAGAGTCGTCAGGTTTCCGATCAGACGCGGTATCGTAGCGACCGTTGAAATAAATGACTTCGCCGGCTCGTTGAGAAACTGTCTCGCAGGTTTGAAACGAGCTGCGATATTTGTTTCTCCCGTCGAACGTCAGAGTTCCAGGCGATTCACGGGGGAGATCGTCACCATGGGGAAAGACGGGACAACATATTCACGAGGCTGCCACTACTCCGCCTCGGATTTTATTCCGTCGCTATATCCTGAAATCTCTGCGGGACCCGGTATTCCCGACGTGTTTACACCTCGGCGAGGGCAGTTCTCGTTTCCCAGTCGTAGGGAAAGACTGAGAGAGAAGTTTCGGGAGTAACGTTCATGCTTTCGAAAATCACCGACTGCCTGCACTGGGGACAGTCGTTTCACTGAAATTCCAACGATCCCACTATTTCTCCTGCCAGTCACGATATTTGTTAGGTGTCTCGTGAAGTTTCACAAAGTTTTTATTTTCCATGAAGATCCAAAATCTATTAATGAGCACACTGCAGTTCTTTATGCATTTATGGCTTCGAAATATTTTTTAAATTGCTGGAATATAAAATTCCACAGAATTGTATACTATTTTTATTCATTTCAGAACTGTAAAGACTATTGAGAATAATAATTTACATGATTCCACAGTCTATTAACATTCTAACATGGCCGCATACTATTAATGAGTACACTGCAGTTCTTTATGCATTTATGGCTTCGAAATATTTTTTAAATTGCTGGAATATAAAATTCCACAGAATTTTATACTATTTTTATTCATTTCAGAACTGTAAAGACTATTGAGAATAATAATTTACATGATTCCACAGTCTATTAACATTCTAAAACAGTCGCATACTATTAATGAGTACACTGCAATTCTTTATGCATTTATGGCTTCGAAAAATTTTTTAAATTGCTAGAATATAAAATTCCACATAATTTTATATTTAAATAATGTTCGGGTACCCGAGCCCCGGGTCACGTCGGGCAATAATCGGGTCGGGTCAGGTTGGGTCAGCTCGGGATCCCGGAAGTTTATAAACTTCGGGTATCTGAAATGTTTGAAAAAATTTAGAAGAAAATGACAAATTTAAATCTTAGGTTTTTGCAGTTATACGTTTTTCATTAAAAAAATGAAAGTCAGAAAGCCCAAGCCTCGGATCACACCGGGCAATGATCGGGTTGGGTCGGGATCCCGAAAGTTTATAAACTTCGGGTACCCGAAATGGCAGTCGGGTCGGGTCGAATCGGGGTCCCAAAAGTTTGCAATGTTCGGGTACCCGAGCCCTGGGTCACGTCGGCCAATGATCGAGTCAGGTCAGGTTGGGTCAGGTCGGGGTCCCGAAAGTTTATAAACTTCGGGTACCCGAAATGTTTAAAAAAATTTAGAAGAAAATGAGAAGTTTAAATCTTAGGTTTTTGCAGTTATACGTTTCGCATTAAAAAAATGAAAGTCACCAAGTTTCGGAGAAATTTACTTACCTGATAACGGAACGGTATACCTTATTTCGAGAAAACTGTATGAAATTGATACGAGGGATGGACGAGGGTTAAATTAAGGTGTGCGGACGCTTTTCTCGCGCTTGCAAAAGTAGGTTGTCAATGAAATCGGACTGTGCAAATACAAAGTGAATACCGGTTTGAAGTTTGTTCCCAGAGTTCGAAGGTCTAGTTTCCGCTGGTGGTGTTCGAGTGTCATAAAATTCTCGAAGATTACACCGTTCGAAATATCAGCCGTCTGAGCAAGATAAAACGGCAATTAATATTAACTTGAGCAACGTGTCTCGCTTAGGGTAATAAAGATACCAAGCCCCGTATCTCCGCTAACATCGCCGCGACATTATCACTGTCCGCGACCATTGGCGTAGCGTTTGATCGTGTACACATGCACACACACGCGTGTACACACTCGTACAGGGACGAGGCCTTCGAACGAATTTGCACTCCTCTTTGTCCGAGATCAGTTATGTCGGACGATTTCCCGATAACCCTTCCGAAACTTTGAATCCGATACGACAATCACCGAATTCTTCGCTAGATAACTCTCAACTTTTCATGTTCTTACGAAAAGAATATTCATTACCTATATAAGTTAAAAATTAAATGCTGTTGTTGATAATTTCGTTTTAGAAAATGTTCGTAATAGTCCGAGTAAGGTTTTTAGGGGAAGAAAAATTCGAAAGTTGTCCACAAAAATGGAAAATTCGAGAAAAAATGGAAAATAATAGAACTACAGGATCTAAGAAACAGCACGGACCCGAAAGTTTTCCTTAAATCGAGGTTTCACTATATGTTTAATAAGTTGGAAATTAGTTTAATTAAAATTTATATTGAGAAATTCATATAATTTTTTTTTACTGTTTATTTTAATGAAAGATACAATGGTCACTCAGAAATACGCTTTTTTACTTTGTTTACACATTTCCAATAGCTTTTCACAAATTCACAATACGATTACGAACAAATTTATTGAAAGGACAGGACAACGTCTGCCAGGTCAGATTGAAATTATCTGAGGAAACAACTAAATAAGTAACAAATAAATGAATTCTCTACCCCTTTACCGCGAAACTTCCTGTTCTATTCCGTTTAATCGGGTGCCATCAACTTTGTTAGCAACGCGATGCGTTTTAATCGACTTAATTCCAGCTTAATCAACCTAATCGAAGCTGCATTCTGTTCTGTTTCTTATAATTCACTTATTCGGCTTTTATTATGGTTATTCTTTTATTGAACTGCACCTCTCGTTGTTTTTGATAATTACGGTGATTAGAGCTCCGAATCGTTGCTTTGTTATTTCGTTTTATTCGACGAATCTCTTTTTAATTCAGTAAAATGCTTTGCTGTACATTTCTTACGTAAAAAATTCGCAATCTCTTATTTTATAATTATAATTTTAGAGAAGCCATCTAATTTTCAAACAACTGAATTTTTTCAAACCATCTAAATCAAATTGTATATCCACAAAGAAATAATAGAACTACAGGATCTAAGAAACAGCACGGACCCGAAAGTTTTCCTTAAATCGAGGCTTTACTATATGTTTAATAAGTTGGAAATAATATGACAGTATGTACTTTTAAATTTTTCTAATGTTTGAACTTTTCCAAATTACACCTACTCGTTTTTGCCATCTGCTATCTTCTTATATAAATAAAAATGAAATGCTGTTCGTTGGTAAATTCGAATAAGATTTATATTAGGGAAAGAAAAATTGGAAAATTCGGGAAACAACGAAAGTTCTTTTCCTCTATGGAATTTTTGTAAGAACTCAAGACCATAACTCACGATTCGAACGATGGATATTCGTAATACTCTTTTTAATTTGTTCGTGATGGTCCTGGGAAATTTTTCACGAAAAAAAATCGAGAAAATTACAAAGGAAAGTCGGAAAATTCAGACAAACTGCAAAAATCATAATTTTTGAAACGGTACAAGTAGCAGGTTGACATGTTTAAACACGTAATTGAAATTTGAAATATTAGAAATATTAAAAGAATGAAAAAAATGTCAATATTTCATTTCCGATTTATCAAAATTATTAAAAGCAGGAACAACTTTCAATTCTGTATGAACTCCTAGCAATCTACACAAGAAATCGCTACTTTGCACGAAGATTATTCTAATTATCAACAATGGAATCGTGAAATTCAATGATTATCGAACGTCAGATGTTTACGACTGTATGTTTCCTTCCCTGCTCAGATTCCCCTGCACGAATTATGCCACGGTGATCCCGTATATACCGTATAGAGTGGATCTCGGCAGCACGTTATTTATTGGCGGTACGCTGGCTTGAATCGAACCAAACCAACGGACCGTACTCCGTCTTCGGATTACATTCGAAACCAGCTGGCTCGCTAGAAGTTGCTAGCGAGAAACTAATAGGGCAGTCACGTTTTCAAAATTAGGAATGAACGGAAATAAAACAAGACACGGAGGAAGAAGCGTTCGTGAAATATTGCCGGATAACCGGTCAGGAAATACAGACTTGTCGTTCAATCTTTGTGTGTGTGTGAGTTTTGACCATATAACTACGCGTCTTATTGAAACGACCATACCAGCCCACCATATAACTCTTTAAAAATTAAATAGAGTTGTTATAAACTAATTTTTATAACGCTTTTTTCAGTGTTGCAAGAGGTATTTCTAAGCCAGTTTTTTCTTGGGATTTCAATTTGCACGAACAACTACCGAAGTGTTAGAAATACTCCACGAAAATAATGCTGAGTGGTCCTCCATTCTATTTCTTCGGATTGTTACGATGCACCGATTGTTCTCCATTTAATACACTCGACAGTCCCTGCGAGACGCAATCAACTTGAGTGCAGAACGTGGTAGTACTTTCGTATGCACGCTAACGTAAAAGATACACTCTCTTCTCTCGAACGAACCTTTGGCGATTCTACAATTTAAAAGTTATGTACTTTGTACGAGTACCGTGAATTAATTTTTATGTTTCTGTAGAAAAGCTCATCTAAAAGATCGGTGATTTACTCGACACAGTTTTCACCGACAACATTTCACCGACAACATATCACCGGCTCCAGATTTGACCGACAACGAATTTAACCGACAACGAATTTAACCGACAACGAATTTAACCGACAACGAATTTAACCGACAAAGAATTTAACCGACAACGCATTTAACCGACAATTAATTTGACCGACACGAGTGATTTCCTCGACACAGTTTTCACCGACAACGCATTTAACCGACAATGATTTTGACCGACACGAGTGATTTCCTCGACACAGTTTTCACCGACAACGAATTTAACCGACAATGATTTTGACCGACACAGTTTTCAACGACAACGAATTTAACCGACAACGATTTTGACCGACAACAAACGTTTTCGACAACGACGAATTTTGGGACACCCTATATAGAATCATGAAGACATTCTCCAAAGATTGAAATTAACATGTTAGCCCCATTAGTTAAAGTCAGTTCGGTGATTTTGTCTACATGCATTTATTCCAAGCTTTTTTCCCATAACGCAACGCATTCCATAAAATCAATCTCATTGCCAGTATGAAAAATGTCAACATCTCATCAAGTCCTGATTCGCAGAACCAGTAAAGTCCTGAACCAATAAGAACCGTATCTCCAGCAAGCTCGTCAAGCTTCTCGGTCTCCCTTTCTCGTGGAAGTCAGTAAAACTGAAAGCCCAATATTCGACCGGAAAGGTAGTCTGTATCTCGCGATGCCGGTCCCTCGAATAACATAATCCTCGCACTAAACTTCTTTCTCAACGTTCCGCGCAACCACGTCAAAAAAACACGTATTGTGAGACTGAGAAAAGGTGGGTAGGTGAATGGGAGGGTTGTAGCGAGGGAGAGAGAGAGAGTATGGCAATGGTAGAAGAGGGGTGGTTGCTCGGCAGAGAAACGAGGAGAGAGTCTGGACATCCGGAGGCAATGGCCCTCTTCAGTAACGTAGCTCGAGAGCGAAGCTACCCTCCTAGGCCACCGCCGCCTTTTCCGACCTACGAACCTACCCTCCGCCTTCCCTTTTCGCTCGTTGAATCTAATTACACCCGCCAAGACCCACCCGCTCGAGAGGGAGACACCGGGGGGATGTTCTGGTAAGAGGGAAGGTGGACGAAGACTGGAGAAGACGAAGAGGGCTAGAGGGACAGTCGAATGGCGAAGGGGGTGAGACTGCGAACGACGAAGAAGGAGAGAGCCCGAGAGGAGCGTGGAGAAGCAGAGCGTTGCCAAGCGACGGGAGCCATCTTGGAGGGTTGCAGCCACTAATGGCCTAATGAATTTAATGGAGGCTTCCCGGCATAAAGTAGCAGGAGAACTGAGAATCGAGGTGGAGAATAAGAGAGACGGAGCAAGGAGTAGCCCTCGCGGGGAAAGAAACGAAAGGAGCCCGAGGGAAAGAAGGGGATGCAACCAAGGAAAACTCTCGAGCGTCCTCGTCGTCGACGTCGTTGTCGTCCTCCTCGTTCTGTGTACGCCTCTAATTCTCTACGGTGGAGCACGCCGAGTGAACGGTTCCGAGGGGCCTGAACAAGGGAGAAGGAATGGAGGAATGGAGGAGAAGAAGAAATGCTCGACGGCAGCGCGAAAGTTCTTGGTCCTCTTCCTAACCGAACCCAACGGCCGAAAGAACCTGCTCTACCTTACGACTCTTGGATTCGCGCAATTAACGGAGGGGTGAGTGGCTGTCGTTGAACCACCGACCACTTTCGAAGGAGACGCGCCGGGTGTTGAAAAGAACGTGTACACCCAGTTTTGCGGGGGGCATTAAAGTTTTTTGGTACTGCTGATGGTTTCATTGTGGAATTGATCGGTAGGTTGATCTAGGGATTTCAGGCAAAATAAGAAGAATTCTGTAATGGATGTATAAAAGTATTCGTACACCTTTTGGAAAGAATAACTTTTTTTAAATTAGACTTGAAATGTCAGACTTTTTATTTGAGACGTTAGAAGGATTTGTTTACTAACTAATGTGTATAATGATTTTTTATGCAATTGTTGTTGGTCATAATTATGAAGGAAAAAGTAAAACAGCAAGATTTTTTTATTTGAGACGTTAAAAGGATTAGTTTACTAGCTAATGTGTATAATCATTTTTTTACAAAATTGTTGTAAAAAAAGTAAATTTCACGATTCGCGGAATATAATTATCATCACTGCAAAAATAAACGGGTGAAAAAAACAGAGACAACATCAGAGGTATTGTTGCTGGCATGTTAAAATTATTAAGAGAATTTTTATTTCACCGTAAGCTCAGCAATATTTAATAATTTATTGATGTCCATTTTCCACTGGTAAAATTTTTTTCACAGATCTTTCAACGGGAATAACAATTTGAATCGTAAATCTGAAGATTTGAAGAAAATCTGTATTGTATGTAAACAAACGATGAGTCTATAGATAAACAAACCACGAATTAATATTAAATAATTACATAAGTTCGTGCTTGATTTTCATAGATGTTGATTTCATAGAGATGTCTGAGTTTAAAAGATATACAGCTTTAGGTTTAGTGTTAAATTACAATTAATATATAATATATAACATACAATAAATTACAAATTTTTTTTTTTTCTGTTTTACAGAACAGACCGTCTTAAACAAACGTTTTAAACAAACCGTCTAATAACAATCGTTAGAAATCGTACATAAATTTCAACGATGAGTGTCGAGATACTTTTGTAAACGCTGAAGCGACGAAAATATTAATATAAACGTCCTGCGACCACGATCCGTATGAAGAAGATAAATTTTGAATTGGAACACGTGCGCTTGACCGTCCCATCGAAAAGGTAGTTTACTCGTTGATAACGAGCGCATATGATGTGAGATTATTGTAAAGATACGGGAGGCAAAGCGACAGTTGTAGAGCACACCGGGCATATACGTAGAGGGTAATGAGAAAGACAGTGTGTCTATCGGTTTAATTGGCTCCGACGATTATTTACGCAGCACTTGCGCCACTTTTCGTGCAATCTCTAGCCGGAAATATATACAAAACGTGTCGTTAAATATTCAAACGAAAAATGATTACACCATTCCCAATAGAGTTTTTATTTTCATTTCAGACCCCAATATAATAATGTCTCAACTAGTTAATTATTTAGTTACATTATTTTCGTTTATGACAAACAAACCTAGGATCACAACTTAATAATGTTTCAACTAGTTAATTATTTACTTACATTAGTTAGGTTTCTGTTAATACTTCTTGCCAGGAAGTTTGCGAGTAACTAAAGGTTACATCGTAGTTATAATAAAAATGTAAATTTTCTTTTCTCTTCTCTTTGGATAAAGACACTTTTGGGGATGAAAACAATTCAACCCTTAGCAGTCGAAGAAAATTGCTGTATCTTTCTTGAAAATAGTATATACAATATACTAAATATTATATATTATATACTAAATATATATATACTATATATTATATAATAATATTATGTATATACCCAATTAACTAAACATTGATATATTGTACTAAATATAAATAAAAATTAAATGCTGTTTAGCTAATTTTTGTAAAAAAATATTCGTAATAGTCCGAATCAGGTACTTTATATTTTTTAAATATCTAGTTTATATTCTCTGAATATTTAGCTTATATTTTTTAAACAGTCTTCAGATAAAATGACCACCCTGTATTGAGAGCCATTTCGAATAGTACGTGTTAAAAAATATTACGACAAGGTGCTAATAATAATAATAGGAATTTATTTTAGCAGCGCAGGGTTCGATCAGTTTTTACAACAATTCTAATAATAATAATTCTAATTCTAATAATTCTAATAATAATAATTTGCTTTATATCAGCCTCACAGCTAAGAATCTGTACAAAACTATCTTATTTCACAAATTCGATCCATACCATTTCTCATTCATATCAATGTCTCACTTATTCCTACCCTGTCCTAATCTTTTATTATCCTAATAATTATCCTAATTATCTTCCCTCCCCATTCCCTAACTTTTGCATATTTTAGTTTGATATTCTCTTATCAAATTTATATATCCTCTTCTGGTATATTTATGCTCTCTTTTTTTCCTCATCTTCTCCAACCACCCTTCAACCTTTCTATCTTTTTTTGTCTAATCGTTTCCACCATTATCCGACAATCTTCAAGGTTCTAATACAGTTTTGCATTTCGCGAATTCCTCAATGCCCAGCTAACATCCGTCCACTTCTGAGACTGGGTAGCCAGGGGTCGAATCAGAGAGGAACAGAAAAATGTCTCGCCCGCAGAAGGCAGAGAACGGCGTAAGTCGCGAGTAAAGAGCAAATCGATTACGGACGCGACGCGACGGATGCAGTGATTTCGCAAACACACTGGCCGCCTGTTAATCCAGTTCGGAGCGAGGAGAGCCGGTCGGAAGAAGTACATAAAGAATGACGAGTCTGGTTTCTTTTTCGACAGGCCGAGAGCGAGAGAGAGTCACGGTAAAGATGAGTCGGAAGAGGGAGGCATTGCATCCGGAAAATAAAGGAAAGTAGCGACGGTAATCCAGAGCGCAGACCAGGGTCTTACCGAGGCTTCTACGGATGTTTATTGAGTCGGTACGCGCACGCGCTACATGCAACACTATCATCTCATCTCATCTGGTCTCGTCTCATCGCCCGTGTACCGTTGGACCTAAACTCCACCCTCTCTCGCCTTCACCCTTTCCCTCTGATTTTTCCTGCCCTCTTCATTTCACCCCGCGTACCCAGAACCACATCTCTCTTTCTTCCTCAGCATGCTTGGTCTCATTTATTCTCTCAGTTCTCTCAGTCCCCTTCATCCCCTTTCGCATCCCCAGCCAGTTTTTTTTACTGTTTTCTTCTCAGTCTCCGAGGTTCGCCACTCTCAGCGCGGTTCTTCCTCAGCAACTCCACCGCCATCTTCCCTCCGCACCTTATCCCAGCGTCTTCACGACGTCCATTCAATCCTATCTCATCTGCCGCAGGTTACCCGGGAACCAACCCTTCGCTCGCTCCACCCACTGTTACTTCGGCCACCTTCATTCATTTTCTGCTAGAAGAAAGAGAAATCGAGCCGAACTGGTCGATCACCTGTGTCGTTCCTGGATTCCTTTCTTTCATTATTCTTGCGCCCTTGGACAACGTGATCTCGCGGGTACACCATTTCTCCAGGACTTTGTGAGTCATTTTTCCAGAACATCTTTATTGTCTAATGTCTATTAACGATGCGGATCTTTATGGAAAATTATTATTATTTATTATCGACGCACTGAAGCCATTTTACTAAATATAAATAATATAAAGTATATCTAATAATAATTTATATTACATATAATGTATATTTGTTTATATTATGTATTAATATTATATTATATTATATTATATATATATGTTATTATATATACAATTTATATTATTTAATTTATATAATTCATATTATTATATATATTTTATATTATTTAATTTATATAATTCATATTATTATATATATTTTATATTATTTAATTTATATAATTCATATTACTATATATATTTTATATTATTTAATTTATATATAATTTATATTATTATATATATTTTATATTATTTATATTTGTATATAATTTATATTATTATATATAATTATCCTATTAATAGGATAATATAAATTATTATACTATTAATATCCTATTAATTATCCTATTACAGGATATATAATCATCAGATTTGCATCGTCAAGAAATACAGCTGTTGTTAATACATACATGCAATATGTAGATTGTAATACATACATGCAATACGTACATTGTAATACATACATGCAATACGTAGATTGTAATATACGTATACATGTTGTCTCTTCACTATTCAGCTGCGAGAAATACATTCAGCTGCTCCATCTCTCGTAACTAACTCTCGCTCCGTATAGCCGCAACAACCGAGTCGCGACTGTCATTAAAATCTGGGAAAGCAGCGAGTGAAGTACCCAGTAAGGGCAGGTGAATGAGTAAATGAAACCGCTTTTACGGTTAGGAGATTAGTCGTCGGATTTCGGCGCGATCGCGGCGATTACGCGCCTTATAATATTTTAGTACAAGCGATTAAAGGATTCGTTTCATGACTGATTCGAGGTTTCCCCGGGCCCTTTTCCTCCGCCTCGTATAATATACGATTGCTTTCGATTTTGTACTTGCTTAGACCCTGCGTCTTTATGAACCATCAAGTCCATTCTTACGAAATCATTTCAGCCATCCCTTCGCTAGTTTATTTAGTATAATTTTATACGTATAATCCTGTAAAGTAACAACCCTATTTTGGTGCATCTGTTTTCAATGAATTTTTATTTCACGTAAATAATCAATTGCTGTATATATATATATATTATTTATTTATTTTTATTTTATTTATTATATATATATATACATTAATTAACACGAGATAATGAACTGAATTATTTTTTTATGCAAATAGAGAGGACAAGGTTATACAGTAAGTTGATTTTATCTTATATTAAAATAAAAATTATATATAATATTATAATTATATATTAAATATATTATATTTATATTATATTATATTTATAAATATAGATATACTTATATATTTATAATTTTTATTTAAATAGAAGATATATACATATATATAATATATAATATATTAGAATATTATATTATTTATTATGTACTATTTATAATTAGATTGATTATATATAATATAATAATAATATTCTAATAATATTTTAATAATTTTAGGGGTCCCATTACACCCTTAAATTATTATCGTTGGTTACCTGCTCGAGGACCTCCCTTCGTTAGGAATTGAGAGTTCTCGCGAAAGTGTTTGAATGTAACGAAGAGGTTCACGATGATGAGTGGTGCTGGAAGAACAGCAGAGGCGAAGAAGAATAGGCAGCAAGAAATGCGGAGTAGGGTGATTCCGCCAAGGCCTCTAAGTAGTGAGATTAAGTGCTACGTAAATTCTTCCGGCGGCATGCTTTCTCTCCCTCGGATAAAGAATCGCTGCTTGGTTAGAAGCATCGCCAACGAAGAAAAAGTGAAAGTCCTTTTCGCCGGAAAATGGTCGGAGCAGGGTTCCTGCCGTACCCAAACCGTCGACACACGAATTTTTCATCGAATTGTAAATATTTTCTCCACTCACCCCGTTCCTCGTTTTCACTTCATAATTAAAACGAATTCGTGTAACTTTGATTTCAACCCTCGGATAAAATTTCATCCCTTTTCGATTTTTCTCGGTAGTTTCGCAATTTTTATTTCGCTTCGACTGTTATAATTTTCTATATCTGTACAGAACGTTTCATGCAATTATCTCCGATAAGTATGAATGACAATTTCAAAAATTAGGGAACATTCGAATAACATTTTTTTTTACTTAGCGTCGCTTTTAACCCTTTGCTGAGATATTTATTGCTAAGGATGTTTGTCCAAATTTCAATTGTAATTTACACATATAAATTTCCTTTTAAATAGATTTGATTTTAACGTCTAATATATTAACGATAACGTAATAGTTAATTAATAAAAGATGTAGTATAAATCTTTCTTTACAAAATCAATTGTATTTGAGAATATCTTTTTTTTAATTGGCAAGCTTGAGATCATTATTGATTCCCATAAGCTTTATATAAATATGTATATACGTAGTAATGTTTATACACTCATTGTCATAATTCGTTTATTACAAAATTGTATTTGAATAAACGAGCCATTCAACTAGCACCATCTATGGTGAAACATTCAAACTAGCAGACACATTCTGGCGTAAGTTCAGATAGTCGGTAAAATCGGTTTAAAATTTAAACTTTTGCACATAGTTACATGTAACATTAAAAGAATGTTTCTCAAAGGGAAATTTTATCTTTTTATTTTCTTTATCTCATCTTCGGTTTATATTAGTGTCATTTTCTACCTTACCATTCTCTACCTTACAATTACCTTACCTTCTGTACCTTACATTTCCTGTATACTTTTCATAAAAATAAGTTTTTATCTGTTAGTATCTTGTTCGTAACAGATTTTTTAGCGATAAGGTATTTTAGATCACTGTAAGTTCCACATTATGTTACATGATGTACAATGGACAAATAAAGACAAATTATATAATCAACAGAGTTGTTGCGTATTTATTTATTAAACCCTCAATTTTTTCTCCTAATACAAAGTTCAATTTCCGAGGTTTTCGAAATTTTTCGCAAATTGTCGGCCGTCTGATTTCCCACAAGTTCCTTATCTATCATATTTTCTTAAGAGAAAGTACGATTTTCAAAGTTCCCGAAATTTTTCGAGCGGCTGGCTTGACGTTTACTTGTACTACTGAAAATCCGGATACCTCCTCGCATATCATGTTCTCCTAATACAAAGTTAAATTTTCGAGGTTTTCTGAAAATTTTCGGTTGTCTGACTAATGGCTGACTTATACTACTGATTTCCGAAAATTTTCGGATGTCTGACTAATCGCTGACTTATACTACTTTTCGAAAATTTCGAGAATTTTGTGAAAATTTTCGAAAAGTAGTATAAGACAGCGATTAGTCAGACATCCGCAAATTTTCGAAAATCAGTAGTATAAGTCAACGACAAGTCAGACGGCCGAAAAATTGAGAAAAATTTCGAAAACCTCGGAAATTGAACTTTGTATTAGGAGAACATGATATGCGAGGAGGTATCCGGATTTTCAGTAGTACAAGTAAACGTCAAGCCAGACGGCCGAAAATTTGCGAAAAATTTCGAAAACCTCGGAAATTGAACTTTGTATTAGGAGAACATGATATGCGAGGAGGTATCCGGATTTTCAGTAGTACAAGTAAACGTCAAGCCAGCCGCTCGAAAAATTTCGGGAACTTTGAAAATCGTACTTTCTCTTAAGAAAATATGATAGATAAGGAACTTGTGGGATGTTTGAGGGTCGAGAAAAAATAACACGTTAAGTGGTAACTAATATATACTTTATTTTTCACGAATAAAACAAGTACATTTATATTACCATATACATAACAATTTTAAATATTTAAGTAGATGAGGGGTGTGAAAAATTGTGTAGAAATGTTTATTTCTTATTTACCATATACATACAAATTTTAACGAATGATCGCCAATGAATCTAAAATCGTTGTCGGTCAAAATCGGTGTTGGTTAAAGGCGTTGTCGGTCAAAAAATCTGGAGTCGATGAACACTGTGGCGGTGAAAACTGTGTCGGTGATTTCCATGAGACCTCCACAAACTGCTAGAAACAAAGTGTCCACCCACAGCTTCATTTCTAATTTAATAAACAATCACATTAATTGTCTCTCTCCTTATGCAAAACAATTTATACGTACCTGAACGTGTATCGAGATCTACAGCAGGATTTCAAACACTAAAATCCAGATCTACATATGGATTAATTAATCCAACAAACACTCTATCTTAGATAAAGTGTTTAATCATCTTCTTCGGTGGTGAATTAGGCAAACTATAGTCGCGTAAAAGTTTGACAGTTTTATTGGAGGAGGATGGAAAGTACAACACAGATTGTTCGCAAGAACTCAGATTGTTAAAGTATTAGATCGAGAAGAAAGTAATTTCTATAATTTAAAGTGAAATAAAACCAAATTTCTTTATCCGAGCGATCAACTCTAACGAATAAAATATTTTCTTATTTATTTATTTAAGCGTAATGTCTTATTCGTTAACGTTTCTTACTTGAATAAAATAACTCAGCTATGTTTCACGTTAAAATATTGAAATTAAATTCTTGTCAGCCCAATAGTTTTTATTTATTCGAGCCAATTACTTCTCGGACCACTATGGCATTTATTAGTAGGGTCCATTCACACGTAATTATTCGAACAGTCTCGCCGAGGATGTCTCCGATCGTGTCTCGAAAGGCTTTGTTGTTTACGATTGTAAAAAAGATATTGCGTAAGGCTGTAAAAGGGGCCTCGGGGACACAACTTCGGCTTGACGAGCTTCGAGAATTCCGTGACCACGTGATAATTACAAATGAAATAGTTAATAAGTATATAACATTAGATACGTATATCTATTAACAGTATTAAGGTTCACCCACACCGTCAGGCACGCTGCACGAAGCGATCGATGACAATCGTTAACGGGCGACTTGATATCAGTCGTTGCATTGCTTTTGTAAATTCGTTTAGGAGAAATCATCATTTTCTGAATCAACTTTAATCAATTAATTATACAAGATCGTTCAAACTCGACAAAGGAGTGTGAAATGATTGCAATTTAACAGGCGCGGCACGCTCAAGAGCAAGTACACTAAACTCGCGATTCTTGTCAGCCTGTGCACGGACAACTATCGTGTACCGACACTATTCTTTTAACCCTTCATCCGTCCCTCATTTTTCACGAACTGAATCTGTAACTCGGTATCAAATTGACACAAAATAAAAAATATTTAATGTCTTTTTAGTCAAATTGATGAGTTACCATTTACGTCTTAGGTTTTGTTAGGTTTTGTTGAAAAATCTAACATTTTTATTTTGTGTAGGTTTTGTTAAAAAAATAGAAGCCACACGAAGCTTCGGGAAAATTTACCTACGAACAACAAAATAGTATAACTTATTGCGGAAAAACCGAGTCAAATTGACACGAGGGACGGATGACGGTTAATGATTTTCACCGCGGAAAAAGTTTGCTTTAAACGACTCTAAGAATTGCATCTTCCAAGAAAATATGAATTAAATGTTATTCAACATTTTGGGCAAACACCGTTGGGCCGAAACGTTTGAAACGTTCGATGAGACAGAAGTAAACATCCCAGAGTAACAATTTCAGAAATACTTAATTTATTTGCTCATTTTTCGCGAATTCATGCAGCTATTTACATTCACTGAAACCTCGTTCGCTGAACAAGCGAGTGTAATCAGTAGACTGCGGATCTATGCGCGAAATGAAATGTTTCCATTGATTGCAAAATAATAAAAGCTGGATAAAAATCTCTTTCTTAATTGTCTCATTAAGCTGAAGTTAATACACGTTTATAATATATACAGGGTGAGACATTTTATTTTCTATTGCAGTTGACCTTGCGTTGCCTTGAATGACCTTCATAAAATAGATCATTGTATTCGTCTTGAAATACAATATCAGAGTGCAAATAAAAAACCATACCGTTCCATTTAAAAAAACAGAGTTGACCTTCATATCTCCTTGAGGTCTCCACCTATAAAAAAATTATACCCTCGATTTAATTATTTACAATATATTATAAATATATTATTATATATATTTTTTATTATAATATAATTATTATATATATTATATTATAATATAATTCTTATATATATATTATAATATATTATAAATAATTATAATAGGGGTTAATTATAATATAATTAGCAATATCAAATAAGTTTGGTCTGATCCTTTTTTTTATTTTCAAAAGCAAGCGAGTTATTCAGGTGACCTGTTTTAGCTGCCGCACTCTGTATATATTTTTGAATTTTCTTAATTCGTTCACTGCTCTAAATCGTACGTGTTCATTATCGTAATTATAATTGTATCAAATCCGCAGTCTAGCAATCGATTATTTTCCGTCGACAGAGTGATGTTCGTAACTCGTTGACAACGCCCGTAAACGTATAGTAGCGAACGTGTCGGCGAATAAAAAACAAAGGGGAAGCCGGAGAACAAATTCACATTCACAAGGTATACAACGCCAATTCCTCGTAAAAAGAATACAATCGTGAAAAGAACACGAATTCGCCAATACAATATTTAGCGGTCGCTGACTAATGCGCAATGCTCGTGCACAACGTAATTCTAAAAGCCATCGGGAACAAGGCTGTATCGGCTCGACGGCGGTTTTGCTAAACTCTTAAAAATTACAGTTAACATTCTAAAATGTGTGTCGTTCACGCGTCGAATAACGTATCGATTCCGGGAAACGGTCGATTGCGACGTAGACATCGATTACTGTTCGAAGATTCGGATCAATTTAGTTTGCAGAAGGTTTCGCTTTTGGGGGTGGACGAATATTAGTCGGGTGGTTCTTCAATCTGATTTTATACGCATTCTTTATAAATGTTTTCGTGTTTCATGTAAATAAAATTAAATTTTCCAAATGCATATCGAGCAATGTAAACGATGTTGATCAATCTGATTTTATACGAATTATTTATAAATGTTTTCGTATTTTATGTAAATAAAATCAAATTTTCAAAATGCATATCGAGAAATGTAAACGATGTTGATCAATCTGATTTTATAAGAATTATTTATAAATGTTTTCGTATTTTATGTAAATAAAATCAAATTTTCAAAATGCATATTGAGAAATGTAAAGGATGTTCCTCAATCTGATTTTATACCCATTCTTTATAAATATTTTCGTATTTCATGTAAATGAAATGAAATTTTAAAAATGCAGAGAAAACTCTTTCATTTTAAGTTTCTAAATTCTGGTTGAATACTCTTATCATCCCTGATTTTTTGTTATCGACGATAACAGCAACAAACCGAGCTCAAAAGAAAACAGAATAATAAAAATAGGACAATAATTTATATTATCCTATTAATAGGAATAATTATACGTTAACAGGATATTAATATAAATTATTATCCTATAAATAAATTATTTATAATTTATATATTAATATAAATTATTATCCTATTATAGGATATATAATACCGAAGATTATTATTAATTATCCTACTAATAGGACAGGATTAATAACGAATTAATAACGTGTTGTTCTAATTCTTCACTCTTCCCAATCACTTCCTTTCCCCACAAAGTATAATCTTTCTTTAGGGTGCACGTTGTCCAAATCTCCGAGGAATCGACCAGTGAATCAGCGCGTCGATCTCGCTCTCGAATCGATACAGCTCTTCCCGATGTCAGCGACGCGTTCGATTTTCTTCCCGAGTTTCCTCCGTCGATCCGAAACTCGAACGCGCACCTTCATCCCTTATTTTTTTCTTGTTTTCGTTCCGTTTCTAAACTAAAAGCAGACGACGCGAGGCGTCGCGCCGCCTCGAAAGGTACAGGTTTCTCGCATTCTAACACGACGCAGATATACACGCGCCTCGTATCTCGCGCGTCTTCATCGTTACGCGCCTTTCTTCCTTTTACACCACTTTCTCTCTTTTTTTTGTTTGTTTATTTTTTGTACAAGTTTTTTGGGGTGAGGGAGGGGGAGCTTACACCGTAAGGGAGCGAAGAAGAGCTATAGAGGGATGAAATATATTATTTGGCAGTTCGGCATTCGTCGGATATGAGTCAGACTGTTCTGTGTGCTTCGAAACCTAGGTGGGGACGCTCTGTCATGTCCTTCGACCTCGGCTATGAAACGCCACCGACCTCGGGGATACGAATGACGCGCGTGATGTCGCCTGGAAATATGACGGCGGTAGATATGGATATTCAGTCGCCCGGGGAGAAAAATATCTTTCGAGATTGCACGGGGTAGCGTCGCTCGCTTCTGTATCTGAGAGCACTATTAAATAACAGCCATTGTTTGTTAGGTTCTTTTAAAATTATGTTCTGTTACAATTATATTCGGTTGTATTTTATACGGACGCAGGAGTACTTGAAGTTCCAGTCTATTTTTTCAGCAACGATAACCCAAGGTAAACTGAATAACCATGATAGTTGTCTGTCTGACCATAAACATCTTGAACTACTGGCGCTAGGGTGCCAGGACAGAGGATGACTGTCAGTATACCCAGGGTTACCTCTTTCGAAAAGTAAAACAGAATTTTCAACATCCAAGACAAGGTCTTTAATCAACCTAAACAGAATAATTATGATAGTTGTCTTTTTGACCATAAACAGCTTTAACTACTGGCGCTAGAGTGCCAGGACAGAGGATGACTGTCAGTATACCCAGGGTTATCTTTTTCGAAAGATAAAACGTAATTTTCAACATCCTAAACAAGGCCTTTAATCATGCAATCCTATCTTTTATATTTAAACCTCATACGTTCCTCAGGGTGGTAATTCACCCATCCAATATTTTCACATACTGTATAATTATTAATTATTTTATGTCTACATCGTGAGATACAATTTTTTTAAATGTGATGCCATAAATGAAACGTAATGTGTTTTATTTAATGTGTAAAATAACAATGGGCGAATTGTTATCCTAATTTCTATCATGCAGCTATTTTTGAGGAGCGTATGAGGGTTAATTCCAGGGTGTTTTTACAAAGTTAATTTTACCTCTGTCGCAATGGCTGATATTGAAAATGATTACACAATACAAGCTACTAAACTAGACATGCTCCACGGAATTCGAAATAAAACAGCAGGAGAATTGTTTTCGAAGAAATGCGTTTTTCGAGCAATCTTTAGATCTTTAAAAATACAGTTCATTGATCGGCGCACTCTGTTTCTCATTGAATTATAGCTCGGATGTCTGATACAGCCGGAAACTGCGGAAAATGTGAATAATATACAGTAGTATGTGAACGAAAGATATTTTCTCCACGGACGACGTGTTAATATGGGAACGTGTACGTGTATGGTTGTGAGAATACTCTGTATATTATCATTACTGGTCTCTCGCTTTAGTTAACATTCGATCTGTTATTGGCACAAAATTGTACTAGTAATATGGAAATACCTGCGGGACATGGTCGCCGATGGTGTTTCACGGTAGGCGTCGCGTTCGTTCGCAGAAATGTATCAATACCGGCGATTCGCGTCTCGTCTGTACATGAGACGCGTCGTTCGTCAACACGGAGGAATTACAATAGACTTGGACCGTCGGAGAAATCAAAATCAATCTGACATGTTTCAGAAATTCAAATTCTTTGGAGCTTCGAAGTTCCCTTTGAATTCTTTGGATCTTGGAAGTTACCTTCGAATTCATTGGATCTTGGAAGTTCCCTTCGAATTCTTTGGATCTTTGAAGTTCACCTCGAATTTATCCAATCTTCGAATTCATCCAATCTTTGAATTCATCCAATCTTCGAATTCATCTAATCTTCGAATTCTTTGGATCTTCGAAGTTCCCTTTGAATTCTTTGGATCTTCGAAGTTACCTTTGAATTCTTTGGATCTTTAAAGTTCCCTTTGAATTCATCCAATCTTCGAATTCTTTGGATCTTCGAAGTTTCCTATAAATTCTTTGGATCTTCGAAGTTCCCTCTGAATTCTTTGGATCTTCGAAGTTCACTTTGAATTCTTTGGATCTTTGAAGTTGCCTTTGAATTCATCCAATCTTCGAATTCTTTGGATCTTCGAATTCTTTGGACCTTCGAAGTTCCCTTTGAATTCTTTGGATCTTCGAATTCTTTGGACCTTCGAAGTTCCCTTTGAATTCTTTGGATCTAAAAGTAACAGCCCTAACGCGGCGTACGTTGTCCGAAACAAGTCTCGTAGCAGTTCGAGCGCGGATACCGTCCTCGGGGGGTGTCCGTGAAACCTCGTCGACGGCGCAACTATATCGTTAATGTACGTATCATAAAATTAACCTACATCGTAATAGGAATGTACGAGAAAAATCGTCAGGGGCGGACTGGACACGTGTTCGACACCGTCAGACCCCCGGCGAGATGTTGATCCATTAAAAAGAACGGCCGCGACCGTACAGGCCGCGGTCAACTATTTAACTTTCGATTATTTACCTACTAGTCGAACATTAGATCGCTCAGTCTTTTGGTGGGTTGCAGAATCTGCGATATATGTCGCGACGGGAACGTGCACGCGAACGGTCGGTGGCGAGCGACACTTACTTGGAAAAATCTCATCGGGAAACTCCGAGGACAAAGGAACGGCCACGGGGATCGATCGATCGATCTGGATCACTGTCAAGTTCAAACAATTTCCACATTTGTCGCCGTGTCTCGTTCCATCGGCATGAGACACACCGATGAATGATACTCTTCGCAGCTTTTACAATACAAATTGACGGTGACAAATGTGGGCATAGCTTTGAAGACGTGTTCCGTACAATCTCGATCTTCGTACGCGCGCAATTTCGCACCGATTGGAACCATTTTTGCCGCAGACACGTTATAAATAATGAAAAATAATCCATTGTTGAAAGACACTTGCGCCATTGCTCGTGGAAGAGGATGATAATTAGACAGCGGATCATATGCAGTTAAAAACGTTAATTAATAATATAACAAATACTTTTCAATCTATTAAACATGTTAAGAAAGAAGATATATTTGCCTCCGGTTGGTTGGAATCCAGGAAGAACATTTTTATTTCGCATGAAGATCCGTTGTCTAATGAAGATATTGGTATCCTAACTTGCTTTGCGTATAATATACACTCTCTTCATTCGCTTTCAACTTAACTAAATAGATTCGAGAAATAGGAACGCAACACATTCGAGAATGATTCGGAAAGAAAGAGTAGCATTGTTTCGTTTGCTGGAAGGTTGAGCGTCGAGATCGGAAACGAAAGTTCGTCGAAAATGATGACTGTTTTGTTCGAAGGACTCAATATTTGAGATCGAGTTTCTTTCCACGAATGAATCGCACAAGCGTCTTTCTCCAAGCTATCACCGGTTAAACGAATCTATTTTCTCTATGTGATCGCATAAACATATTACGTTTAAACAACTATCGAGCGTACAGTTCCGTGTCTTTAGCGAAATGATTGATCGAGGGATGAATCGCGGCCAGCTGGGTTTCGAATTAGTTCGATCGTTTAGAAAACGGAAGAGAAAAATCAGTAGGGACGCCTGGCGGGGCGTCGGTTGGTAAAAAACAATATAAAAATACAATTATATGGTTCGAAGGACCCTCCGGTTCCTTTATATAGTAATAATTATATGTTCGCAGACTTTTACGTTGACTATTGGATGACAAAGATTTCTCTTCTCTTCTCTTCTTACTGCTTTTCGTTTTTGTTCCTTTTGCTCTTTCTCGTCCATGTATATCAGTTTCCTCGAAGATATCTACCCGCCTACGTTGTCCCGTGACACAGCTTTCGTCAAGGAAGTAAATCGCTTATTGTAACGTTACCGATTACAACGGGGACCGTGATCGGTCCCCGGACACGGTCGAGCTTCGCAGAGAGACAAATACCATACGAATTCTCGCATACTTCGAGACTCGCGAAACGCACGCGACTCCGTCACCAACGATTGCTTATCGTTACGCGAAACCGCAACACACGCGGGAACACGTGCCTCGTTAACAACGATGGGACCAACCGTGTCGCAACCATAACCTAAACAACGCGTGAGGAGAGAACCGTCGATCGGTTTTTGCTACGACGGAAACAGTGCCCGTAGAAGTACAAAATATTTTCCGAGTACAGAAACTTCAGAGACTTAATCTACGCACGTCAAACGAAAACGCTTTTGCTGCCAATTAGTCCGTTACTTCCGGAAAACTGAACGCAGCTCCGGAAGAAGTTGACCGCTTGCCTCGCAACGATGTTTCTCTCAAAAGTGTCTCTTGAAAGTCGAAGCTAATTTAAATACATTGTGATTCAATTACGTAATTGAATTACATTGTAGTTTGCATACACAGTATTTGAATTACAATCAATTCGATTGCCAACATGCACGACGAAATGGTGGAACGACTTGATGCAAGGCAAACGGTTAACTATTTTATAATACTTAAATTAACAACACTTGCACCGGATGTTGTTTCAAACGAGAGAAGACGAATAATTTACTTAAGTTATAATATACATAATAATTTACGAGATATAAATAAATATTCATTAACTAAAAGTGAACACCGTATGTTACCGCATCGTTATCGAGGAAACATGATCCCATCGCTGTAGTCGAAACACTCCGGACCGTTCTCCTCGCGAGTTCTATGGTAAACGCTTAAAATATCGCTCGCGGAAAGGTAGAATCGTGTGTCGAGGTTGTTTCGAGTCGAGGCAAGCATCCGCAATCGAAATCTCTTTGTTACACCTTCGTATATCTTCTGTTTTCCGAATCTTCTCTTTTGTTCTTTCAACCGCGAAAAAAATTCCCGAAAATATAGTTTCTCCAATGTTTCTTTCTTTTTTTATCAGCTCGTTTTTCCATCCTCCCGCCTTCCTTTCGCCTCGCTCGCTTTCTTAGTTGCTGTCTTACATTCTCTCTCTCCCTTTCGCACGGACTCTTTCATTTCCTTCAATTTTCTTCGCATTCTTTCCCTTATTCTTTCTCTCTTGTCACTCTCTCGCATTTCTTACACACGCAGAACGGTATACAATCATCTTTGAGCTTAGCACCCTTCAATTTCAGCCTTCCTGTGTTACAAAGGAAACACGCTTCGACAGTCCCGCGTATCGCGACGCATTCGATAAACACGCGTACGGTGGTGTACGCAAAAATAGTTTCGTCTTGAGCAAAATATCTGGGCATGTCTACAGACTAAGAATAAGTATATATAAAAAGGATACGACCGACAAAATGAAGCTTGGAAGTTAAGGAGAAACTTCGATGTGTGGATATCGTGTGCGGAGTATCGATGGCCGGGAGAAAGAGTCTGGTAGAACTCGGATTGTTCGAATGACGTTCAACCATTGTCGCGGAAATTGTACGATTTTGTTTGTCTTTGGCCCGTTATCGTTATTCTATTTTGTCCGCGTTCGTTAGTAGGTTTCTTTCGAACGCTCCACGCGAATTTTTAATAGCTGTCCATTTTTATCTTAGTTGCCAAAGTTTCGTTTCCACCAATTCTAATGAAACTTACATATATATATATTTATATACTATAGAACTTAGTACAATATCTTATACGTGTATTTTTTAGTGGTCGTTATTCATGAGTGGAAGTAGGCCCTATTGAATATTCTTTTGTTCCTGTTTTGTTCCCTAATGTTAACACGCATTCTTAGGAAATAATTAATGACGTGTAAAAAGGAAGATAGAAAGAAGTTGCAAAAGTTGTATCAAAATTTCATACTCATTTATCGAGACATTTCGAAACTCTTGTTTTTGTCATTACAGTACGAGTTGTGCTAATTTATATATCAAAGTAGTTTAATCGAATGAATTTCGAATTACGAAATAATTGAATACAATATAATTAGAAATCGTGACGTAATTCAATGCAATTGAACACAACTCTGTTCATAGTCTTACAATCGTTATGGAAAATCGAAACGGAAGTCTACACGGAAAAGATCAATTTGTAAAAACTCCCTGGCGAGTATTCGAATCGTCCTAACACTTTAGTAGTGGCACGATAAAACAGCTGCGTCTCCGTATTCTAATTTTTAAGCTTACTGTACGCTTGTACGTGATTGTGCTTACAGCATGGTTCAAATATGGCATGTAGAATCTCAGTCTTAATGTTCTGCGTCGACGAAAAGGGTATTACAAACAGTTAGCTGGCAGTTCCGAAGAGATGAATAAATATCAAACGCTACTCTCAGTCGATTATAATATTCGTGTAGAAAATTTATAAAATTAATTGATAGAAATCTAAAGGAAATCGGTGACCCGTGACATTCGGACAATCGAGGTTCTACCGACGGTGTGTGGAATATTACGTATCCAGGTCGAAAAAGCAACGTTCGATCCCACACTGAAAACCGGGGTTGGAAATAGTCGTTTTTCGTTCGAACAAAAACACGCTCCTTATTTTCGACCGTGTCAGCTGCGCTCGACGACCACGGCTGCCCATTTCCTCTCATTTCCTATCTACCCTGTATGTTTACGGGATCGCCGGAACCGAGACCCCGTAATCGCAGAAACGAGAAACAAAGATATGCATTTCTCTTGTAACACGGTGTGTACGGTACATACTCCCGAAAAAAGAAAACGACCTCTGCATGCACCGGTAAATGAGTTCTACGCGTTTGTAAAAGTCCCCAGAGAAAAAAAAAGTAGAAGAGAATATATCACGCAGTTATCCTGACAACGGGAGCCGTACATTCCCAATAGAATCGTTCAACGAGCAGCTAAATAGAAACCGAACGGTGGTTCGAGCTATTCGGAAACGTCGTTCGATATCGATTAATGAAATCCGAAACGGAGCAGTTCGGTTAATCGAACCCGTTCACCCGGTAACAAATATACGTAATTATACGTGTGTATATATTAATATACAAATTTATTGTTACTCATTAATATTACTCAATAAACGTCGCTATATAATAAATTTATATACTTCGTTATCCTTATCGTTTACTATTCAATAAATATACAGCGGTAGTGTGACGTGTGACCGGGCGTCGATCGTTCGACCAACCGAACGCGTTCTACGTGTATTTTCCATCGATCGATCGACGGAACCGGATAGCTCGATCAGAGATCACGGTTTCGAACGTGTACACGTGGTGCGTGAATCGTGTAATACGAATTTAAGGATCATAACAATCGATTAGTTATTCGATCAGTATTACAATAAAGCAATCGTCCTAGTTTGGTTAAGCTTTCAACGTTTCAATCCCAATATGGATTAGGGCTGTAGCTTTTCCGAAGCTTCGAAATTTCGCAAACTTATACCGTGTCACGATTATTGATAAATAAAAATATTAACTGTCAGTCACCATATTATATTATATTATATCATCATCGCCATCGAATTACCAGAAAACTAACCTTCGAAATCTTCGACCTTCGAAGGAAAGTTACAGCCCTAATATGGATCCTTTTCAAGAAAGAGGAAACAAACTGCGTCCGTAAATTTTTTAAAGAGTTTTCAATATAAAAGTACTGAAAAATAGATTTAAATACAATATTGAAAATAACGGTAATGAATTACCAACCTGCTTTATGAAAAAAATTAGGGACAGGAGTATATGTATAAGCACGTGTTGTTTCAGTGCAGGTACACAATTTACTGTGGTGCGGACAGGAGGTTAATAGATAAAGAAAACAAAACAGAATTTAAGGATCCGTTCGAAAAACTATAAACTTGAACGTATGGATCTTTAAATTGTTACTACAAGGTTCACGTACCACGTGCATTTATGTACACGTGAAATAAGGATCTCTAGGCTCGAGAAGAGCTCGGATGATTTCTGACGTTCATCAGGAATAATCGTCCGAACTGCTGTTCGAACATCCGCCAGTCTGTTTCTATCAAACACTGCTCGTGAAGATTCTCAACAAAAAAGCTTGCCTCGAGAGTTCACCCTGACTAAACGACCTCTAGCGAATAATCCCCGTCGTTTCGAATAGGTTGATACACTCGGAAGGTTTGGGGTAGAACCCGACGAAGTCTACGTGATTTAAAGGAACGCCGTCTCGATTTCTCGACCAGTCTTTCTTCGTTAGGCTTTCTCTATAAAATTCCCGGGATCCGTTCAGCATCCCTTTCTTTTACTCTCCCTACGCCTATCTGTGTCTATCTTCTCTCTTTCTCTCTGTTTCTTTCTTTCTTTCGCTCATTCTCTCTTTCACACATTCTCGCTCTCTCGCTTTCTCTCTCTCTCTCTGTCTCTCTTCGGCACGCGCGCGTGGTAACACGGCACATAAATCGTTTTATTGCAATAAGCGTTCCACGGTACCAGCGTCCATGCGTGTTCTGAAGCACTACCGTTCTTCGTCTCTCGTTCAGACGCGACGAGCGGTTTACGTTCTTGCCGGTTCTAGTTTACTTCAGGTCCTCCGTCGCGCCGTAGTTTCCGAGGGACTTCTTAATCCTAAGCGCAGTTAATCTAGCTGCCGCGTTGTGGTACCAGCACTCCTTCATTACCTTCGACATCACCTGCAGTGCCTGCGACAAACAGAAATATCGTCAACTCAATGTTCCTGCACCTGTTCATACGACAACTTTCTTGCATAAACATGAAGCTATAAATCCTTGTTTTTTACCGATTAGTAAAATGTGTAATACTTCCGGGAATATAGTGTAAGAAAAAATTGTTTAGGATCAGAAGATCTATTAATACTTTCATTGCCATCACAGCAACCTCTAGAATCCCATACAATCGAAATAAAGTAGTGAAATAAAAATGGAGAAACTAATGAAAGGTACATTGGAAGACGTCGAAGGCAAGCAAATGTCATACAACAATCAAGACATCAAAATTTTTGTTTCAATCTTCTGAGGAGACTATTAACAAAGATTAAAAACAAAGCACAATTCTCATTAGATTAATTCCGAAATCAAGACATTTCTTTCTTACACCATTCACACGAAATTGAACCTGTTTTCTCGTACCACATTTCAATTACTTCAATTCATACTATTCTCTTTAAGCGAATTATAATTTGTATTTGTGTAACTCGTATTTGTCTTTAAATAAAGGAAGAACTAATTGAGAAGAACATGTTCCATTTAGATTTTTCTCTCTTCAATATCGAGTCTCACTGGACAAAGGGTTAATCGTAATTTTCAATCATTAATCGGATTATGTTTTACCCAGCACTTGATACATTCGCATGTATCAAGACGTTATCGATTTAAAAAATGATTTGAATGTTTTAAAAGATCCTGGTCGAGACAGAGACGAAATGGGATAACCGATCGATGATCAACGATCGAAGGACACGTTTTCACGTACCTCGATCGACTGCCATCGGTTCGGTATCGACGGCCTCTGCCGGTCGGCGCAGACGACTTTACGCATCTCCTCGATCGTCGGATCCGAAGGCACCAGGTCGTAAAACGGTAACTGATATTCGTCGTGAATTCCGCCGACGTTGCATCGCCTGGCGATCTCCCAGAGGATCAGCCCGAGAGCGTACACGTCAGCCCTCTTGAAGGAATCAAAGTGGTTCATGTTTATCGTCTCTTCGAGAACCTGAAAGCAGAACCAACAATCCTCAGCAGCCGTCTCTCAATGCAAAGACGCGGACGCTAAAAATGTGAAAACTCATCATCGTCCAGAAAGTTTTGCAACTCTTGAGTGTTTTGACCGTGTTAAATATTTCATGAAAACCGCAGAAACCTTGTACATACTTGGAAGCCCCAAACATCACTTGCGAGACTCTTGAATAATTAAAAAATCGTGAAAGTTTCAGCTCTGCGAAGTTTTTGATGTGATGAAAGGAAGCTAACATTCTTAACATCCATTCTTACACCAAAATTGTCATTTAACCCTCATACGCTCCTCAGAAATACTTGCATAAAAGATTCTATGATACTTTCTCACCCATTTTTACTTCACACTTTAAACTAATGAACTTCACTTCACTTATCGCGTCACATTTTAGAGAAACACGTCTCACAACACAGATGAAGAGGGACCAATCATTTTGTAGTATGTCAACATAGTAAATGGGTGAATTTTCACCCTGAGGAACGTGTGAGGGTTAACTACTCAATTTGTGACAATTAGTAAACTAACTGAATAGCTGTTTCATTGAGTATCATCAAAAGTAAATTTTCCAACAATTATTAATCAGAGCTATGAACGGATCTAAGCATTGCCACTTAATGGTATGAGCTAAGATTGATGAAACGCTTGGCTAGAAAGTGGATTCTGGAAGAGCACGAGCACGCTGATGAATTTTAGCCTGACAGGGAGCATTAATCGGCTCGGAATTGTAGATTATCGTTTTTACTTTCAAATTACCTCGGGTGCCATGTACCGTTTGGTGCCGACCCGATTATTGAGCTGAATATCGACGGTGTCTGTAATTACGTCATGCCTGACGGCCAATCCCAGATCACCGATCGCGCATGTACCATTCGTTTTCACGAGAATGTTCTTCGACTTCAGATCACGGTGAGCGATCGCCGGTTTGCCCTGCGTGCCAACGATCTCCATGTGAAGATGCGCCAGCCCGGTAGCGATCGACAGTGCCATCCTGATCATGCCGTTGGTATCCACGGTCGATCTGTTCAGATAATCGAACAGCGAGCCCTTCTCGTGATAATCCGTGATCAACCATAGCTGAGTCCACGTGCCGTTATCTGAAAATAGAAAAACAATGTTAGTGATCTATCGATTACAATGTACTGTTCGGCAGAGATAAGATGGATGGTCATAACTAGACTGTGGATCTTTATACTAATATAATAATTTGATGGTATTCAAAATTGTAGGAAAATTTTGAAAATTGAAGATGTCGATTTCTCATTTATTTGGATTGTCTAGGAATCGTTGTGTAATTATCAAGAAATTTTCTAGATGCAATATCAAAATCCAAAAACATTATGTTGCTTTCAATGTGAAAGAACTACTAGGCGATGAAATGAATTTTCATTTGACTTCTGTTTCCCCCAATCGATGCAGAATATTTTGTTTCCAGGTGAAATATAAAACAGTAAAGGGTTTTAAAAATTGGAAAACATTGTCGTTTTCAGTGTGAAAGAAATATTAGAGGATAAAATGAATTTTCATTTGACTTCTGTTTCCCCCAATCGATGCAGTATATTTTGTTTCCAGGTGAAATATAAAACAGTAAAGGGTTTTAAAAATCGAAGAACATTATGTTGTTTCGAATATGAAAAATCTAATAGGGGGTGAAATGAATGTTCATTTAACTTCTGCTTTCCCCAATCAATGCAGAATATTTTTCTTCTAATTGAAATATTAAACAGGAAAAGATTTTAAAAATGCAAATACATTGTTTCGTTGTTTTCAATATGAAAGGACTATTAGGGGATGTAATTTAATTTTCATTTAACTTCTGCATCCCCCAGTCAATACAGAATACTTTTGTTTTGCATAAAGATTCACAGTTTACTGATAACTATATTGTCCACCTCAGCCACTATGCAATGAGAAATGCGAGATTCTGTTCTCACAGCAAAAAGGCTCTGCAATTCGTCTCCCATTTGCAGAAGACGCAACATTTGCAGTTGCTAAACGCGATCGAGTTTCACGCGACGGGACAGTGGACACCGTGTGTTGCGTACCTTTATTATCAGCGGCGATAAACCCGAGGATATTGTCGTGCCTCAGCATCACTGTCTGGTAAATTTCAGCCTCTCTGAACCAGGACCTCTCCTCCCGCGAGCTGAAGATCTTGACAGCGACATTCTCGCCCCTCCAACGACCACGCCAGACCTCGCCGAAGCGACCCTTTCCGATCGTCTCTACGAGCTGGATCTGGCGGGCTATACTCCGCTGTACCAGAAGCGGCAGACCTACTTGGGAGAGGATGGGCAGTGAAGAACACGAATTTCAGTATGATTGAAGATGACTCTCTCGTGTGCGTAAAGCTAATGGCCCTACGACAACCGCGATTATCGTCACCGCTAATTCTAACGGGAGACGATATAATAACAAGACCGACAATTTTACACGTAGTCTATTTCGTAATTAAACATGGAAGTAAAACACTCTGTATAAACTATTATATTATATTATATTCATATTATATATTATTATATAAATTATATTATTATATTATATTTCAACGTAATGAATTGCGATGAAATTTTCAACATATTTTTTATCTCATTCTTAATATTCTTTATGGTATGTTATAAAGTTTTTGAAATAATAATAATAATAGAATTATAATAAATAAATAATAATAATAGAATTATTATGCCCTGAGTTTCATAAATTAAAATCGACAATTCAGGTGCAAACACGAATTAACCACATTGTACAAAATTTTAAAACGAAAAATTTAAATTAAATCATTACTAGACTTCGGATCTTTATGCATTTATAGCTTCTAAAAATTTTCAAAAATGAGTACAATATAAAATTCAACATAATTCAATTTCTTATAAAAAAATTCATATTAATATTTCATAGGAATAATTTCTTAAAATTCTTTGGGAAAAATTGAAAATTGCATAAACATCCACAGTCTGATCATTACCTAACGTCGTAATAAATCTTTTCCAAGATTTTCGAAAATAAAAAAGAAACTTTCTTTTGACCTACCCGAACCACTGCCACTGGTCGTCATCTCCAGCATGTCTCGAATGGTGACGGCACCCAGAATGGGTCGATCCGGCGCCTCCATCGAATCGTCTGGAAAATGTCCGGGCGGTCTCCTCTTGGTCATGTGTATGTGATAAATGATCATGACGATCACGCAGATCGCGCAGATCGGCACCGCTATCGTCAACGCCATCTTCCAAGTGACCCACGTCGCGTCATTGCCGCCCGAAGACACTTTTTGCAACAAATCATCGATTAGGCTATGCTCCGTCGAAAATAAATCTAGCATGCGTGAAACCGCTCGGGGGAACGCGAACATTCCGTCCGACGAAATCTCGGCAAGCGATCCTCGCGATTTTTCAAAATCAAACTCGTCGATAAAAACTATTATTTTTCGGTTCGAAATTCGATTAGCAAATTTTCAAACACTTGTAGAGGCTGTTTGTTTTTAGCTTAGATAGAACTTTCAGTAGGAATAACTGCCAAATAATATAAATAATAATAAAATATATTCAATAATAAAATGTATATCAATAATAACTGGCAAATTATCATGAATTGAGTTTCACCTGTTCCGACGAGACTCGCGAGAAAGAAAAGATGGAAAATTCGAAAGCGAACTTTTCCATGGCGTAACTTTCTTCGCCGGGGCCGCCCGTATCAGTGTAAATTTCGCGTTTCTTCTGTTTGCACGTCGATGTTCGACGCGAGGCTTGCACAATTCCGCCGGATCGAATGTAGCGCGTCCCCGGCCGAACGAAAGAAGGAGAAGCAGCGAAGCCAATTTCAAAGAGGAGATCAAAGGGAGGAGCAGCGAAGCTTCCAGAACGAGGGACATGCGGAAACCTCTTTAACGGAACGTGCCGAACGAAAAATCATTCCCATGCGTGCGTGAGACCAGCAGGTTTCATTAGAGTCATGCAGGGCTTGCGGTTAGACGCGAATTTCAAACGGGAGGGGGGTGGTTGGTGGCAGAGTTCGACAAAAATCATATTCATATTAATATATTTTATATATATAATTAATATATATATATATATATTCTATATACATAATTAATATATTATATTGAGATGAATAATAATTTTGGATAAAATGAGTTTAAAAAAACAACAACTTCGAAAAAGCCCACTTTATCCATAATTTTATTCGAATAAAATTTTTGCCCAACCACGGTTGGGGGTTAGGGAACAAAAAATTCCTTTCCAAGATAGATCAACGATAAATGTTCGATCGCACAATGATCGGTCATACTTTTCCACACCTTCCATGTCCGCTTGTACGTTCATCCTGCGCCAGAACAAAAGTGGTAATGAGAAACAACAAGGCCGTTTAAAATGTATAATAAAGCACAATTCGAGTGTTCAACGCACAACATATTGTTCACGACGTCCTTCTCCGTCGAGATCGTTAAAGCTGAACGGATTTTCTTTCACCCGTTCGGTTAATGCTTGTGTACAAACGGCGACGCTTCTTTCACGATCTGCGGAGGCTCGAGAGGGATCGAGAGTGGAGATACCCATTTCACGTGTCATTAATATTATTATATTAATATTATATATTAATATTATATATTAATATCATATATTAATATCCTATATTAATATCGTATATTAATATCTTATATGAATATCGTATATTAATATCGTACATTAATATCGCATATTAATGTCGCATATTAATGTCGTATATTAATATCGTATATTAATATCGTATATTAATATCCTATATTAATATCCTATATTAATATCCTATATTAATATCCTATATTAATATCCTATATTAATATCATATATTAATATCCTATATTAATATCCTATATTAATATCCTATATTAATATCCTATATTAATATCGTATATTAATGTCGTATATTCATATCGTATATTAATGACGTATATTAATATAGGATATTAATATCCTATATTAATGTCGTATATTAATATCCTATATTAATATCGTATACTAATATACTATATTAATATCGTATATTAATATCCTATATTAATATCGTATATTAATATCCTATATTAATATCGTATATTAATGTCGTATATTAATATCGTATATTAATGTCGTATATTAATATCCCATATTAATATCCTATATTAATGTCGTATATTAATATCCCATATTAATATCCTATATTAATGTCGTATATTAATATAGGATATTAATGTCGTATATTAATATAGGATATTAATATCCTATATTAATATCCTATATTAATATCGTATATTAATATCGTACATTAATATCCTATATTAATATCGTATATTAATATCCTATATTAATATCGTATATTAATATCCTATATTAATATCGTATATTAATATCGAATATTAATATCCTATATTAATATCCTATATTAATATCCTATATTAATATCCTATATTAATATTATATATTAATATTATATTAATCTTATATAATTATATTATTAATATTATATAAAATTAATGATCCCTCGTCTGGCGACTCCGATCGAGAGGGATCGAGAAGCGCGCCGCTCGCAACTTACCTGCTCCTGGAAAACGACTATCACTCGGAGATATCACGCGGATGCTGTTAATTGGGTAATGTTTTCGTATATTGTATGTGGGAAACGGTTGTTCGTGAACCGGGAGTCCGCACGAAGTATCGCCTAGCAATTTGCGACAAGCCACCGGTTTCATTCCCAACGAGAAATCCGATTAGGTGACGAACAACAGGCTGATTGGCAGACAAAATGTCTGGATGATTGCACGCCCATCACAAGCCTCGTAAGAATTGGGCAGGACTCGGGAACACATGCCTCAGCCGAACCGAGACGCCATTTTATGGAGTAGAGAGCATGATGCGTCGAAATTATTTAACCATAATGTTATTCGGTCGATGTGAATTAAATTGGGTTATCCTTAAGTCATCGACACGACTACGTCGATATTTAACTTCGTTAATAATTTTGACTCGCAGATATTTTGAGAATATGCCGCGTTGCGTATTGTTAACTAGTGGACAACAATTGTTCCATTGCGTATACAATCTTTTTTATAATCTGTGCGATGTCCAACCTGTACAGAGATTTCATCGTCCAGTAAAATGGAATCATTAATTTTGCAATTTTTTTATTGCAATTTAGGTGGAAAGTCTTTGTTTTGCAATAAAATCCGCAATCTATTAATAACTTTGCAACTGTTTTTTGTAATACAAATTGGAATTTTATATTTTGAATAAAGATCCGCAGTCTATCATTAATTTGCAACTTTGTTGTTGCGATTCAGGTAGAAATTTTGTATTTTGCAGAAAGATTCTCAATTTACTAATAACTTTGCAACTGTTTTGTTGCAATACAGATTGGAATTTTATATTTTGCGTAAAGATTCGCAGTCCATCATTAATTTTGCAACTTTTTTGTTGCAATTCAGATAGAAATTTCGTATTGTGCATAAAGATCCGCAGTCTGTTAATAACTTTGCAACTATAACTCATTTTTTGCAATTTCTCAGACGGTTTCGTCGTAGCTTCGTCGTTGAAATTTGTTCCATTGGTGTTCAACGAGCATTCGCAGTTTAGAATCGAATATTTGCAGCTGGCTGTACGAGCGTGACGGTAACGCGCCGAGCAAAAATCTCGAAAGCGCTATTAAACCGAGGGCATCGATACAAATCATCGCAGCGAAAACGCACATCAATAACTAGCTGGCTCTCCCACGGGATTTTCAAGAGCCCGTACAATCGATGGATACCGCTTCCGATACGTCCCATCATCCCTCTGTCAATACCGTGCGAATACGCCTCGTTACTCTGGACAACATCGCGGCTGTCGTTCATTTTGTTCACGGCGTCAACTCTCCTTTATCGCTTCGCACGCTGCCTCATAGTTACCGCGAAAATAATGCAAACAGAAGACTAGTAGGCTCTAAGTAATTTTTTGTTTCAGTTTTAAATTTTACTTTGCAATAAAATTGCAAAATAAAATTAAGTTGCAATAATTGCAAGTTATTTTAAGTTGCAATGTTAAGATAATTGGAATTAATTTTTAATGTTGTTTAAACACAACATTTTGCAAATTACCTCATTAATTTCAACGTTTTATTTAATAAATATAAAAAATAAATTTAATTAATTTCAAATAATTGAGTCTGTAAATTATTAAAAGTTATAAATATTTTACTGCATGTTAATTTTTTAATTCGTGGAATTCGTTCTCGCTTCCGTAAAATGCAGAAATTCATATATTTCTGTAACAGATATCTTCTTGAAAAAGTTCCGAGTCGTTTCAATGAAGTATTCAATACGGCAAAGCCTCGTGTCCCCAAAGATTGTGTCAAAGAATGATTGGATTTGAAGCAAACGCACGGTTGCGATCAAGAGAATTTTCTTTCATCCTGTCCGAGAGAGTGAAATTCGATTTAGAGAAGCGGTGCGATCAAGATCAGAGTCGAGGATTCTACTATTTCGCCGGTAGAACGGTTTTACAACGTCGTTTTCGTAATAAGAGTCCATGTGAACTTACGCTCACGTCGGAGTTTCTACCTTTTTCAATTTCGCTCGATACTCCAATAAATGCTTCTGACGTGAATGTTCGGACATTTTCTTATTTCGAGAGACGTTTCATTATTGAACTTGTTATCTTAGTTATTACTGAATCGATTCCTGCGCGATCACGGATCACCACGAGCATACTTTCTAATCTGCTTGGAAAGTGTATCACGAGCGTGAATATTCTAGTTAGAAGATCAGGAACGATGTGCTCGTGAATTAAAATTCCCTCGTATGAAAACATGAAACGTTAGCAACAGCGATAGCATCCCACAGATAACGTACACATAAACTATTGATACAGTACTATTTTGGCCAATATCCATCAGGAAATTACGATTGGAGGGAAAGACTTCTATTCGAGTCATATGCAACTTATTTATGTTAATCCTTCGCTGCATAGAGTATGAAGAATGTGTTTTTTTACTATGTTTGTTTTTCTAAATACTGACCTTCCTTCAATTTTTTTATCGAGATTTAAAAAATCACGCAGTGAAGGGTTAAAGGAATTATATTATTATAATTTAATAATATATAAGGAATAATATATATATTATATAATATATTATAATAATAGGGAATGATAGAACTGACTCTGATTATGCAATTACAACAAATTAGCAATTTTAGGTATATACAAAATTTTGTATGTATAGAATTCGAACTTGATGGACAAATATGTTGAACAAAGAATGTGTTTTCTTACTGTTTGTTTTTCTAAAAATTTTGTTCTAATTTCTTTTAATATTTTTTCCTTACATAAAACACAAAGAAATCACTTCCTTCAATTTTTTCATCCCAATTTTAAAAAAATCATGCAGCGAAGGGTTAATAAACGAGCATATATACAAAGTTTCAAACTAATTAATGTTACATTTTTGTTTATGAGAGATCCTATAGTAGCGATATCTTTGACCAAGAACAACCAAATTCGGTCCTTAAATTAAGGTCTCTGGGAATGTCGAATATTCATTGTGAAAAATTCCGGAAATTGCATATTTTCGCGGATAACGGAACCGTATGCTGTAATGGGACAAGAATGGACGCGTGAAACCCGTAGTCGCACGACACAGATATTTCTTAGAAGAGCGAGCGTCAGACATCTCGGTTTTATCGAGCGTCTCTCCAGTCGGAGCAGAATGCGATTACCGGGCGTAAGAATATAAATTCGGCATTATCTTATCCGCGAGCGGCTTACAAGGCGTGTATTATCATCGCGCGGGCCCTCTCCTATTCTGTAAACAGATGCGGATGATACAGAATCCAGCAGGCTGATCGTGACATCATAAAATTACGCTCGGTCCGCGAAAATCGCGGCCACTTAAATATTACGTGCCGCTGATAAACCTGCTATCGCTCGCAAAATACGCGAGTATATCTTCCGTTTATCGACGAATAAAGAGTTATAATACAATACAATATATAATATAATAATATATAAATTGTATAATACAATATAATATACAATATATTGTATAATATAATATAATATACAATATATTGTATAATACAATATAATATACAATATATTGTATAATACAATATAATATACAATATATTGTATAATACAATATAATATACAGTATATTGTATAATACAATATAATATACAGTATATTGTATAATACAAAATAATATACAGTATATTGTATAATACAAAATAATATACAATATATTGTATAATACAATATAATATACAATATATTGTATAATACAATATAATATACAATATATTATATAATACAATATAATATACAATATATTGTATAATACAAAATAATATACAATATATTGTATAATACAAAATAATATACAATATATTGTATAATACAATATAATATACA
>CM052339.1:4762226-4800554 GCA_028455595.1 Lasioglossum vierecki
TGTACGAGGTTAGGAATCTGTATGGCACTAGGAATAATTATTTTATACTTTTTAGTCCGTTTTTAAAAACGTGGTATTTTTAAAAAATTATTTTTATTTAAATAATTATTTTCTGCTTTTTAGTCTTATATTAATACTTGTATCACTCTTTATTAATACTTTGTATACTCACTAAGCTTACTGTAAATTTCACTTGGTAAGTAAAGCGATGATACACTACCGGCCACGATCGTCGCGCGAAGATGTACTACACTACCGATGGTTCGCGCGTCGGGGGGAAATGGGTCCGTGGAGTGGGGACGAGTCAGAGTGCGCACGCATAGTAAAGTAGAGAGGGTTGTCGAGCGAAGTGGGGATCGCTGAACGCGATGACGTAGTTCGCGGGGGGATGAAAAGGTAAATATTTAATTGTTATTTTCTCCGAAACGGTAAGACTTTTTAAATAAATTTTTTTTGAATAATGCATTGTCATCCAGTTCTGAGCCATGTGTGCAATTTCAAGTCTCTAGCTCATCAGGAAGTTAGTTTAAAATCAATTGCAAAATTTGCCACCGAACAAACAAATAAACAAACAAACAAACAAACAGACAAACAAGAAAGCGAGCTAATAAAAACGTGGTAAAATGACGTCGGCGGCTTTGTTTAGGAGTTATTAACGAAAAACAAGGACCAATCAGAGTGCGGCTATAGCGAACGGAGTCCGACTCAGCGACAGGTCCCGCTTAGCGTGGCGGTGCCATTGGCCGAATCAGAATCGATCCGCTGTAGCCGCGCTCTGATTGGTCCGTGTTTTTCGTTAATAACTCCTAAACAAAACCGCCGACGTCATTTTTGTAAAGGAAAATGTTGCTTCAAATGACCCAAGGAACCTCCCATTTCCGGGAAGTACACGAATTTTGGGACACCCTGTATATTATAATTTGGTTGTGAATTTTGAATAGCTGTGAAAATACTTGTGAGATTTCAAACGAAAAACATGCGCCCCATGTTTTTAGAGATAAACAAACAAGAAAGCGAGCTAATAAAAACGTGGAAGAAAGGGGCGTTTTAGCGAAGCTTAAACAGCTCCGTCAAAAACTCGGCATAATTTATGCTCGGACACGCGAGTAAGCTTGATATCAATCGTAGATTAGTCGTGTTCCAGCGATAATTGCGAAACGGACCCGATAATGAACCCGATCGTATCTTTGATAGGCCACTAGGAGGTCGTTTTCATGAATGTTTTGTATCGATCGCTTCGACGTCGACTTAATAGGCTGTGATTGAAACAGGTGAATGAATCTGTAACGCTTCGATGTAATGTTTACGACGAAACAATGTTCAAGGATGTTCTGGAAGTACAATGGGAGACAGAAGAACAAGAAATATCAATATATTAGCAATAAAAACCATTCATGAGTACATTTTGCAACCAAAAAATAGATTAATAGTAAAAAGCTTTCGTTTAATTAGTGAGTTTCATGTTGTATTTACTTTTCAATAATTTAGCGCAATCAAAGAGCTTAAAAAAGAATCGCTCGAGGCTCGAATGCACCGCGATCTCTCAAGAACAATGATGCCAGCATTATTTCTTCAACAATTTATCACGTTGATAGTGACGTAAGTCATTCCGAAGTTAACACACTTTTTTTGCGGTGACCTTACCGCGCGAAACACTACCAAATCGGATGCGAGAACGATGAAACTAATTTTTAGAAATAGCCGCAGAGAAGCACGTGAATTTGATTTACACGATGGCATGGTTTCAGTCTTTTTTAGATTATTTATTCGAGGAAGTTTGACTCGTTATTAACACCACCTACCGAAAGACTTCTTCGGTTTTTTAATGATTCAGTTGCGTCTGAAATAAGTTTTATAATCTATTTTTAAGTAATAGTTTTAGGAGAAGTAGTTGTATTATATTAACTTCAAAAAGTTGTTGCTAATATTTTCAAAGTATTTTGTTCACTTGATTAAAGTACAAATATATTTCTATTTCCTCGAGGCCGAAATTAAATAAATAATTATTATTATATTTACCACTAGCAACGTATTGCTGGACAGACTACGGGTAAACATTACTAATCTTTGGTAGGTAAACATTAACGATCACCGATAAACTCGATTGCATAATTCTGGCGCTGAAACCGACGCGATCTACAGTTTAATTTTCGAAGTATGAAAATTAAAAAGTCGTGAAATGTTAGTACTATTTTAACGCATTTCTGATAACCTGATCAATATATTTTTCAAACAAGAGTTTGACAGTAATTGTACCACAATAAATTGCAATAAAAGAATGGACCAAAAAGCCTCATATTTAATAAAAATTAATTTAATTTAATCAATCGTCCTGCTTGTCATCTCAAAAAAATATATTAAGAATCTCAGATCGAAAACAGATTAGTTTTCGAATTATTAACTTTCAACCAACACTGACAATTTTCGAAAAGAGGTCTTTATAGACGAATTTTAATATTTCATATTTAAAATTTTAATTTTAATATTTTAATATTTTTATTAATTTCAATATTTAAAATTGCATAAATATGCGCAGTCTACTGATAAGAGTTCGAGCTCTGTTAGGCGGGTGAATCGACCATCGCGAGATAGGATTTTCGTCGAACTCGATCGTCGATAAGCGGCGAGCGGGAGTTCAAAGCGGTCCGAAGTAACGATGAGACCATCAACGGAATGAAAATCTCGTGGCCGACTCTTTTGAGAAGGTGGATTCACTGAAGAACGTCGAGCGTAATACATCTCATCCGTCGTCGGGCCGCCAGGATACACGGTTTCGGATCATGGTGCACGACTTGACGAAACGAGTTTAATTCGAGTCATTAGCGCACGCCCACATTGGACGCTGGTATCCCGACAGAAAAAAAACGGATCGAAAAATCCACCACTCTGCCAATTTCATATTAACGAAGTTTTTTAAGTCCGCGAGTCATTAACACTAAACCTACCACCACCGGTTTCAGAATTATTATTCGACAATTATTGAAATGATAAAAATGATATTATAAGAACCGATTAAATAAATATCTTGAGTAGAACACGTACCGTAGTAAAAACTGGATAAAGTCTAAATAAAATCAAACTCGTCATTTTTCTAAGGGAACATGTACCAGTTACTTTCCAGATTTATTATTTAACATTTATTGAAATGATAAAAATGATATTATAAGAACCGATTAAATAAATATCTTCAGTAGAACACGTACCGTAATAAAAACTGGATAAAGTCTAAATAAAATCAATCTCGTCATTTTTCTAAGGGAACATGTACCAGTTACTTTCCAGATTTATTATTTAACAATTATTGAAATGATAAAAATGATATTATAAGAACCGATTAAATAAATATCTTCAGTAGAACACGTACCGTAGTAAAACTGGATAAAGTCTAAAGAAAATCAATCTCGTCATTTTTCTAAGGGTACATGTACCAGTTACTTTCAACAATAAATCTCGGTAGATTTAGTTTAAAAAGTTATATATTTAGTTAACTATAAAATTTATGTATAACTTCGCTATGCGGCTGATCTAACGGAAACTAGCGGGACATTCGTGGATTCCGAGGCGGCAACAATGAAATAAGGACACGATTAAATTCTGCAATTTAATATCTGGCGTACGGCGCAACTTCCGATGGATTAAAGTGACATCGTTTTGCGAGCGTTGTTCGACGCGAGACAGATACAGATAAAAGTTATGCCGGGAGCGCGGTAAACTTCCCTTACAAATAGCTTTTGTCGAGCGACCGCGATACGAAAGCACTCAGAAGCGAGCAACTATAATCGAGTTGAACGACGAACGGCTAACAAAACGTTAACGAAATGAGAGTTTGCTCGTATACAACCGTGAAGCGAGGCAGCCCGGCGAATCATTGCGTTCAACGTTATTCCATGTAATTTCCTTCTGGAATTGAACGATCCAACCTACATATACTATTCGATGTAGAAATTAATTGGGTATTAAATTATTTAGTTATTATTTTTATTATTAGTAAGATAATGTTGTAATGAGTCGTAACTTTGGTGGTGGCTCATTAATGATTTAGGCTGCATTCAGAGCCATTAAAAAAAACACCAATCTGTTGAATAATTTATTATAAGAATTTACTATACGATGAAGTAATTATACCAAATATTAATTTGTAAATGTAGAAGAAATTTTCGTTAATTCTGAAATTATTTACTTAACAAAACATGTGGCTTTATGGAAACATGTGGCTTTAGTTTTTGTTAAACTATATAACTTTACGTTTTTCTACAGTTAATAATATATCTATGAATGTAATCACGTAAATGATTTCTTTTATTAATCCTAAAATGCTATCGTGCATCAGATTCTCAATACTATGACACAATTATAAAATTTCACCAAAAAATCGGGTGGCTATATAGAAATTTCTATATAAATTTTAAATATATAATTCAATTTCTTTTAAACTATTGCTAAATGATATGAAGACGAACAAAATTGTACTTTGGCTAAGTTTTGAGTATTTTTACACAGTGGTCCGGTTCTCATGCGATCCGGCTGTAGAATCGCAGCTTTAAATACAAATCGCGCGATGGTTACGCAGCCAATCACGAATCTGCGCCACAGAATAAATTACACGGCGGACGATACACCGTTTCAGCGTCATTGCTCCAGTCCGACAATTCCTTGAAAGATAATCTCCGGATGGTGGTTGATAGAGGATATCGTCAAGGATCGACGACTCCTGATCGTACACTTTGTTAATGTCGTCTCCGTGGACCTACAGGGTGGTCCACAAACGACGGATCTTTATGAAGAAAATAAAACGTTCACGAACTATGAACTTCGATTATCTTTTTCGTTGATTTTTTTAATTATTTAATTTTGATGAAAATTATTGAAACATGACTGTTCGAATACCGAAGCAATTACATAGTTTCAGAAAATCGCTTAGCGTTTAAATATCATTAAAAGAAAAAGTATTACAGCGAGCATTAAATTATATAATTTGTAACTTAATAGTATCATGTTATTGAATTCATTTGCTTAATCAGCTTTTTCCCCACATTTACGCGCAACTAATTAAAAGCTAGTTTAACACCGCGACAATAGCATCGTTCGTGACTGAATATTATGATTTATGTTCTTCATATAAAAAAAGGAGGAAGAAACAGAAGACAGCTTTTTTCTAATCACGCTGCGATATTTTTGTAAAAGAGAAAGGAACATCGATTTTTAATTAAGTTGAAGGATCAGTGGAGATAGAAAAAAAGTGATATTTCGTGGTAATCTATTTTGAGCGAGTAATATCACCGCCACAGACCAACGATTTAACCAGAAATGAGATGATGATCGTTCGTAACTGTAAACAACGGGCTTGATTTAGCGGCTCGAACAATATTAAAAATACTGATGGCTGACCAGACCCCTTCCCTCCACTAAACGCGGCATAATTTATTCCGACGGTTCGTGTTTATTACCGACGGCTTATCTATTTTTTAGCGAGTCGTCCGCGAGTCGTTAACACTAAACCTACCACCAATTCCAGATTTATTATTTAACAATTATTGAAATGATAAAAATGATATTATAAGAACCGATTAAATAAATATCTTTAGTAGAACACGTACCGTAATAAAAACTGGATAAAGTCTAAATAAAATCAATCTCGTCATTTTTCTAAGGGAAAATGTACCAGTTACTTTCCAGATTTATTATTTAACAATTATTGAAATGATAAAAATGATATTATAAGAACCGATTAAATAAATATCTTCAGTAGAACACGTACCGTAATAAAAACTGGATAAAGTCTAAAGAAAATCAATCTCGTCATTTTTCTAAGGGAACATGTACCAGTTACTTTCCAGATTTATTATTTACCAATTATTGAAATGATAAAAATGATATTATAAGAACCGATTAAATAAATATCTTTAGTAGAACACGTATCGTAATAAAAACCGGATAAAGTCTAAATAAAATCAATCCCGTCATTTTTCTAAGAGTTCCAAATCTATTATTTACCAATTATTGAAATGATAAAAATGATATTATAAGAACCGATTAAATAAATGTCTTTAGTAGAACACGTATCGTAATAAAAACCGAATAAAGTCTAAATAAAATCAATCTTCAGATAATCGTAAGAATAAATACAAAGACTGAAGAGACTTTTAAAAATTTTTACACTATGGGTAACAATTTATTTATTAGTCTACTAATTGAACGATCCGTTTTAGGTCCACCCCAGAGATCCAGTATTGTTCTTTAAATTCGAACGATAAATCAAAAGTTGAGGGGTTGCAATTTCTGCAGTGTAATCATCAATCTCCGATCAACAAGAAAAGTAGGCGATTCCACGATTTCAATTAACAAATGCAAACCAGTGCTTGATCAACAGGCTATCTATGAATTATTGATCCGTCGACTTTTTCTGATCATAAACAAAACAATTATGTCGTAACGGGATGTCGTAAGTTTGCTTAAATCATCGCGAGCGATCATCGTTCTTGTGGCACGTATACGCGTGTGTATCGATGACGTCGCAATCTACAATTAATTCATACGATTAAATCGAGCCACGTGGCGACAGTGACTTTTCCTGTATTTTCTAGTTCCCATTGTTGAAATAGAAATATTTTATTTTGTGGTTCCCATTAATCAAATAGAAATATTTTATTTTGTGGTTCCCATTGTTTGAAGAGAAATATTTTATTTTGTGGTTCCCATTGTTTGAAGAGAAATATTTTATTTTGTGGTTCCCATTGTTTGAAGAGAAATATGTCATTTTCGAAATTGTATATCTTATTTAAAATACTATTTTCTTTAAGCAAAATAAAGTCTGAAATATTAAATAGCGCCGAGAATAAAATCCATAATATCTGAAAGATAAATTACGATCGATAAACTAATTAATTATATTAAATAGTGTTTGAAATATTTCTTTCGCCAAATAATGACCTCTAAAAAAAATGACGTCTTCAAAAAATCACCTCTGCAACCCTTTCCTCGTAGAGATAAAAAATCCTAGAACGCGTTAATTTTTCAAATAACGACTTCATTGCACCGTATATTTCCCGCGTAATTAGTAGTACTACAAGCTCCCGAAAAAAGTGCAGACGAAGAAGAAGAAGCGTTAAATACACCGTTGGATTAAGAAGATTACACGAGCGTTTCCTCCGCGACTCAAGGAACGGAGAAAGACACGCCTACACGGGGGAAATGGAAAGCAGAGGAAGATACACCCACGGGCCGGCGAAATGCGAAATTGTAATTCACGAAGCGCCGTGTAACACGTGTTAATTCAACCGTGGAATTTATTATCTACCAGGATAAATCTGTACTCGGTCAGCCGTATTGTTAGGCCCGGAGATTACACGAGTATTTCCTCCGCGATTCGAGAGAGATACGCCCACGCCCCGAGCAGATTGAAAACACGATTCGCTAAATATAAATTCTTCCTATTATCAGACCTCGCATGGACCGGAAGATACATTGTTGCGAATATTATCTTCTGGCGAGGAATGATCTTTGCCGGAACTCGCGGACCATCTCGCATCGATCTCGTTACAATCCTTTCGCTACGATTTCATCAAGCTGGGAAAAAATTCTATTTAGATAAAAAATTTACGATCAACCTCCCCTAGTAGCACAAAAATATTGGAAAAATATTTTTTATGCCACATTTTTTCATATGAGAAAAATATTGGATCTGAATATTGTATACATGTACAAGAAATATAAATTGAATAAATAAATATTCGGAGAATATAAACTAGATATTTAAAAAAATTTAAAGTAAACGTGAATCCAATATTTGAAAAATATAAATTCAATATTTAAATAACATTCAATAAAATTTTCAAATGTAAGAAAATGTTATAACAAAAATTAGAAACTATATGAAACTAAAACAAAGAAACGACCATGACCTTGCAACCTCAAAACATTTCCGCTAATATACCATTTGTTGTTATGGTAACCAATTCAAATTCAAATTGTTTGACGCAATAATTCTAAAACACTAAGTGTTTATTATATTAAGATTCATTTCATAAACTAATTTCTATAAAATAGTATTTTGGTTTCATAATAGATATAAAACTATCTCCTTTTTTAGGAAATTATGATCTATGAAAAGGTTCTAATCATTCAAAATCGTAGGGCGAAGAAAGAAACATAATTGGCGAACATACATAATTTTGTGAAGACGCGCGGAATCCCGAGCGGCATTTATTTGCAAATTATGTCGGAGAAAGGTCAGCGAGTCACCGCGAGGAGGAAAGTTGAAGCAGAGAGTGTCTTAATTATCCACCGACAGACGACAGAGATAAGAGAACACAGCTGGCGGGAATATGTTCGCAATAATAAGTTCGAAACCGCGGGCCCGAAGGTGTTTCAATAAAGGACTAAATCGCGTGCAACAACATATATTGTCCAAAGATTACGTATCAGTCGAAAAAGATTGGATTTCAGAGCCGCGAGATACTTCTTATCTTCAGCTTCGTTAGTGAAAATAACCGCGACAAGACGCTGCAAATGGATGCCGAGAGATCTCGGTTTCTATCATGAAACAAAACTGCAGTCATAAATCGAGCAACAGTTCTAACGTGAAGTGCTCAACATTTGCAATAATTTAATTTTTTAATTAAATTCAATGTTCGGAATCATTACCTTGAGCAGTAACACGAACATTAAAACGTTTCTTATATTATTATAAGATCATATATTATTGTAGCTCGTTGGATTCGTCTTAATACCAGTTAAAATATTATGAAGTAAAAAGTATGTCAATATTTAAAAAATTGAAGTGACGTTCATTTTTTTTATTAAAAAAAGAAATTTTTCTTTAATTTTTTGTGTTGAAGTTTGTGGAAAAGTGAATACTGATCAAATTTCGCTGGAAATATTTTTTTATCAGATCATCAGAAATATTTAAAAAATATAAAACGTTGTATTTTACATTAAACTTTCTGACTTTGTCTTTGGAATGCTGTATTTCATCACAGAATTATCTAAAATGAATAATATTTTGTATTTACGAGCTTTCAAGGGTTGTTACTTTATAGGAAAAATTTTTTTCAATATATTAAAGTTGAAAAAATAAATTTGGCCACGAAAACAGGGTCTCCAGACCATATGCGTGAAATCACACTCGACGAAAGAGTGCAGAGGGTTAATGGAATATTCCAGCAGTTCGAACAGTTCATCCGAAATCATATACAACCGGCATATGTAACGGTAAACTACACACAACTCGGGTCAAGCAATGTCTGGCTAATTCGCGGGAACATTATTTCGGGGATGAAACAGTGTTCTACGGTTAACGTACAATACAAGTGATAGCATTTGAACAATTACTAAGCAGATTGCACCGAAGCATGCAATTAACGGCTTTATGCGACCTGTTTACGACGCGAGCCGTCACTTATCGGGCCAATGAATATAGTAGATCCGATTTTGTGTTAAACGTAATGTAAATTAAAGGCGAGCGGTGCACGTTGATTAATATAATCATAATGTAACGATCGTAATGACCGGTTGACACGAAGAGCTGTTGGTGAACGCTCGTTAAGAGCAGCATGCAAGAAAGATTCGCGAGTTCCGGTCGACTACTTTGCTCGGTTCAATAAGACGTTCCGGTTGACACAGGGGGAACGCGCGAGACAAACAGAGGATTCTATGCATTTATAAGAAAAATTTCTGGGTGCAATTTGAAACTGTAAAGAGTTTAAAAGAATTTCAAAATATCTATTAAACATATTAAGAAAGAAAACATGTATATAAAGTATGTATATAAATGTATGTATATAAAATATGTATATATATGTATGTATATAAAATTGTATATAAAATATGTACATATATAAAACATTTATATAAAATATGTACATAAAATATGTACATATATGTATGTATATAAAATATGTACATTTTTAAACATGTACATATATAAAACATGTTCATATCTAAAATATGTACATTTTTAAACATGTACATATATAAAACATGTACATATATAAAACATGTTCATATATAAAACATGTATATAAAATATGTATATAAAATATGTATATAAAATATGTACATATATTTATGTATATAAAATATGTACATATATGTATGTATATAAAATATGTACATTTTTAAACATGTACATATATAAAACATGTTCATATCTAAAATATGTACATTTTTAAACATGTACATAAATAAAACATGTTCATATATAAAACATGTATATAAAATATGTATATAAAATATGTATATAAAATATGTACATATATGTATGTATATAAAATATGTACATTTTTAAACATGTACATATATAAAACATGTTCATATCTAAAATATGTACATTTTTAAACGTGTACATATATAAAACATGTTCACATATATGAAACATGTATATCAAATATGTATATAAAATATGTATCTAAAATATGTATATAAAATGTGTACATATATGTATGTATATAAAATATGTATATAAAATATGTATATAAAATGTGTACATATATGTATGTATATAAAATATGTACATTTTTAAACATGTACATATATAAAACATGTATATAAAATATGTATATAAAATATGTACATATATGTATGTATATAAAATATGTACATATATGTATGTATATAAAATATGTACATATATGTATGTATATAAAATATGTATACTATATTGTAATTATAATATATAGAATACTGTATTTTCCACAAATTACAGTACGTTTAAATTCATCTACTATTTTCGCTATTTTAAATTGCATCTTCCCATCGTCGTTATAAACGTATAAAATTCAACAATAATGAAGCTTGTATATTTCCATCATAAACTAATTTTCATCATAAATGCATAGAATCCGTTGTCTGGTAACCATCAAGCTTGTATTTGCTTGTATAAATGAATATAATATAGTAATTCCATCCATAGAATGTACCGTATTTACTAAACACGTACTTACAAAGTTTCCGCAGAAATGATCAGTGACAGCAGAGAGATTTTACGTTACTGGGATAAGCCGCGACCTCTGAGCGAATTTTTACGACCGCGACCGCTGCGGGGTTAAACGTGCCCTTCCGCATACTTGCAGGCCTCGTAAACACAACAAGATTAATCGGCCCTTTTGCAGAGAGTGTCGTGCCGCGTAGCTTACGCAACGTTACGCGGTTCGAAAAGCGAAGCGAAAGAGCGGGAACGACGGTCGAACAGAAGTCGGAAAGAATGATAGACAGGTAAATGAACAGACGGATAGGGAAAAGGGGTAGAGCGAGCGAGAAAGAAACAGGTAAGAGAGAGAGAGGGCAAGCAAGATGGAGAGAGAGAGACGGACGGATGAACGAGGGAACGCGAAAAAGGAACAAGACCGGGCGCGGAAAAGAGACGGAAGCAGAAATATGCAGAGTAAAAGCATTACATACCATCCACAAGGCATGACGCGTGGAATAAACAGAGGAGCGCCAGAGCGAGAAAGCTCGCTATGCCGCCGTCGCACGCGCCTCTCATCTTCCCTCGGGCTTTCGCTGGTGATCGTCCCGCCGTTCACGGCATCCACTCTTCTCTGGCGAAAACGGCCGTTGCTCAATGGCGACGGCAGGAAACGGCGGCACGAGGATCTCGATCGACGTACGCGCGACGCAGACGACGGTCCTCCTGCGGACCTTGTAATATCATCTTCTTGTCGACTCGGGGATAAGGCGAAGTTCCCCGTCGACGGAACACTTGTCACCGGTGCGACCGCCGCTCGCTCTCATACGAGCACGCACACGCGTTCACGGAACGGAACACACAGTGGTTCTTCGTTACTCGCCTCTCGCGTTGTCCCTCGTTTGCTCCTCGCGTCCCGCTCTCATCGCAAATCGCCGTGTATATAATGCATATGCGTTAACAATGTCTTTCTCTTTCTCCGTGGAGCGCACGACCCCTCTCTCTTTCTTTCTTCGACCGTTTCTCGCCGCGCCGAGATCGGAACACACGCGTTTAAAACACCGTGCACACTTTGCGCGCAATATGTTATTTTGTTTCGACGCTCGCCTCGTACCTGTGCACGCGTCGTACGAGGAACAACGTCGTTGGGTCGTCTACTTTCGCGCAAGGCGAGCCGCCATTTTCCTACTGCTGCTGATAGGCCCGGCCTATTATCCCTCTTGGCCAACGGAAAGAGAGGACACCGCGCGCGACAAGGAAAAAAATAAACGGCGCACACCGAACGATTCACTGGCACCTTGATGAATGGCTCGCGCGAATCACATCGCGATGACACTTCTTCGACGAGGATGCCCGACGCGCTCCTACGGAAACGTAACCGCTGTCAGTGTACCACTGTCACGAGGAACGCGGAACACTCGCGAGACTTTTTACAGCGAATATAGAGCGGCCGACTCGTGCTTGTTGCTACTGCTGCCGCTACTACCGCCGCTGCTGCCTGTACTTCTGCTTCTGCGGCAAGTAGTTCCCTTCAGCGGCGCCATCGCTCTTATCCGCCAGGGCCGTAAACGGCTCTCGTTAGGCCTTGACGAATCCGAGGTCTTCTTCGACCTTTTTTAGCCAGACGCACCCGATACCTGCCGACACACCTGGGCGAAATGAAAATCAAAAATAGATGTTTGAGATGAAATAGGAATTATATTGATTCGTTTGAGAAGGACTTGGGAGAAATTTATTTCGAATTATAATTTGTTGGTGTATTCTAGAAGTAATGCTCTTCAGTGTTTGATAAACAGTAGTTGTTTAAATGCATTTTAATTTATGATAATGTCTCGTTTGGAGTTATGCAAATAATTGTAGAATTGATTATTTAAGAGTATAATGAAATACTTAATGGCACATATTGATTTTATCGCAGCATTTTAAACAAAAAAAAGGGTTAAAATGTCTTTTGTTGGTATGCAGAGGTTCTTTTTGTATTTACATTGTATCCCATGCAAACAAAAGCTGAATCGGGAAATACAAAAGAAATATGCATTCGTTTACATACATAACATTGGAGAATAAATGTTACCCTTTACGCAATTTCGAATAACGTTTATTTATAAATTTTATGTATATATAATCATGAAAGCAAAGACGTATCATGTGAAATAAATTTACGATCGAACGTAATTTATAACAGTTTCATGATATCGAATAAAATGAAGTATTTGTAAAAGTTATCACGAATGGTGAGTACTCATTCGTTTCTTAAAATCGTTTTCGCGAACAATCATATCAATAACAATCGCATTATTGCTATGCTTTTCATCTCCTCGTGCTTATTACTATTCTTATAAAGAAAAATATAATACTTTAAACACGAAAGTGTTCTTCGTCACTGAAGAAAGAGCCACTTCAGTAATAATTTCGTCGTATTCGAAAAACGGCGTAACCATTTCGTAGGAATCATTTAAATGTGTAAAAATATTATCTAACAAGATTCGCAATTTGTAATCGAGTCTTACACGAGATGGTTTCCCAAAATGCAAAAAGGCTATCGAAAAAAGACGATTCAACTATATAATAATGGCGTGTAAAACTTAGGACTGCTTATACCGCGATATCTTACAAATAAAATGCAAACGTTTCTAGGCAAGTACAATTCTGCAGGAACTTGCATCGTATTTTCAATGGAAAGTTACAAACGCTGCTTCGATTTGTATCAATCTAGTCAAAGTAATGACAAATTCATTCGCTAGGTGCTATAAAATTATGTAAAATGTTTATAGAAACGTATTTGTCGCGGTCTATTAAAAATTACTAACTAATTAACCTCCACTTAATTATTTTTCTTCCAGAACACTTCGGATACAAGTGCGGATGTTCATTCACTGAGTTCGGCTACCCCACGTTGTTCATATCGCAAGTTTTCGTAATCCTCTTCCCAATAGTTTGAACGATAAAACCAATTCTTTGCAGTTTGTCGTGATCGAGGATTTTCCTTCCGTCAAATATGTACGCTGGTTTCATCATATTAAAATAAATTCTCTTGTAATCCAGCTCCTAAAAAAGAAATCGAGAATTCGTGAAACTGTAATCGTGAGGTTTTTACTTACTGCAAATTGTTGCTTACTGTAAATTCGTCCCATTCCGTGCAGACGACAATGGCGTGCGTATCTTTCGTCGCGCTGTAAGCGTCTTTGTAAATATTGATCCTACTTTTTACGTGTTCGGGATCATTTGTCACGCTCGGATGCGTCAGATCCTCGACAATTTGATTCTCTTCTACCTGCGTGAAAAGCATACACAAATTACAAATTTTGTATATGGATTTAAAAATTTGACATTTTAAAATATGGATCACTTGAGTAAACAAAAGCGTTCATCATTTCCACAGTACACAAATACACTTGTCGAAATACAAGATTCATACTTTCGCGCAGAGTATAAAATTTCAGATCGAATAAAGTTGAATTCGTAGAAAATTAATCCTGTAATTTCATTGTCTTTTTTCAGATAACACGCGAAAGATAAAACTGATCTAAAAGAAAATACTTATGACATCATCTAACAAGTTCTAGTCGTTCCATCAATTTCCAAGAAACAGAGGAGCCCGCTTTACAACAAGCAGAGTCGTAAAGAAGAACTGGTATCCTTGAAATGTTTTTACCCATTCATGTAAAAAACTATTCGCTATTTATTACACTGTATCCTTTTCAACCACTCTACACATCAATAGTTTTTCGACGTGTCCTCAATCGTCGAAGGTGAATGAAAGGAGTTTTACACGGAACGTTTCACAACGTGTACCGACGATGCAACTTCAATTCTGTGTTTCGAAAGAGACCTTGCATTCAGCCACCATCACAATAGCTCTCCACCTTCCTCCAAACATCAAAATACCAAACGAAAGCATACCAATAAAATCCTCTTTTTGGTACTGCTTTAGTAACATCGTTCTCTATCGAATATTTTTCATTTTAATGGAACAAGTACTTCTCTGCTCCAGCTATCGATACAGCCTTGGTCTGCAGTGATTCTGGTGAGGTGGACAGCCATTATTACTGGTAGTGAACATTGGATCTCCTTTTTCAAAAATAGGCAACAGATTCATTTTTTACGGAATAAATATGTAGAGAACTCTCAGATTAAATGATGCGAAGAACGAGACTCGATCGCAGGTTTCGATATGAATTTCTATGGGAATGGCAAGAAACGGAGTTAATATTTTCTCGTTTTAGTGGTCTCCAAAGAGAACTGATTGATAAGCACGTGTCCGGTTGAGGGTTAAATATTTGCCGTGATAAACTGAAGGCCTCGCGCGGCCCGCGGCTGCCTGTACGATGCCACCGTGGATGCTCATTAAAGAAAATCACCTTGGGATCGTATATGTGAAGCATGGCACCCTCGTCAAGCAGGGTCTTGGCGACATGAATGGCCGGTGACTCACGCGTGTCGCCGGTGTTCTTCTTGAAGGCGAACCCTAGCATAGAGATCCGTTTGTCCGTAACGGTGTTGAACAGCGATTCGATTACTTTCGCGGAGAACCTTGACTTCTGGTATTCATTCATGTCTATGACCTGTTGCCAGTAGGCAGCCACCTCCGGCAGGTTCAGACACTCGCACATGTACACCAGATTAAGAATGTCCTTCTGGAAGCAGGAGCCGCCGAATCCCACCGACGCATGAAGGAACTTCGATCCTATTCGGGAGTCAAGGCCAACAGCTCGTGCTACCTCCGAGACGTCTGCGCCTGTCGCCTCGCACACCGCCGACAGCGAATTTATGCTGGATATGCGTTGCGCTAAAAACGCATTGGCGGCCTAAAATCGTAATCAAATTCTCACCGAATTGCGCAACTCTGGTCTGCCTCTTAGTGGACGATTGGCAAACATTAATTCCAAGATAATGCCCAGGAAAAGTGTACACAGGAAAATTCGACCAATGAAACCATTTTTTCGTAAAATGATTATTTAACCCTTTGCACTCTGAGTTATTTTAAAATTCCTTTCGTGTCCCACCCGATTTTGACATCTTGATTTTCTCGCTATTGTTACTCGTAGCAAAATATGTTTTTTTGTTATTAATTTTTTCGTGAGTGGACGCGTAAAGGACATATAAAGGTCAACTTTGTTTTTTTAAAATTAGAACAAGGTATTTTTTAATACATCTATCTATGTCGAAAAGTTAGTAGTTTAGGAGATAAATTATTTAAATTTTTAAGGCACCATTAGTACCGCACTACGACGTTGGATCTATTTGTTTTAGTATGACACTAATGATGTTTTAGTATTATTCAAATTGAAATATCTCCTGAACTACGAACATTTCGACATACATAGGTCAGTCCTTTTTCATAACGAATGTCCAGATGCGTCGATTGATGTAGTAAAAAATATGACTTTATATGACCTTTACGCGTTCACTCACGAAAAAACTAATAATATCGGAATATGCTCCACTGCATGCCATTCTAGCGTCTGCATTTTTTGTTACGTTTGCTAATTGTTATGGATACGACAATGATATATGTCGTGTCTGCAGTATTTGAGGTAGGTTTTTTTTTCGTAATCAAAGACTACCGGTTTGTACACCTGTGCTTGAATATCGCGTCAAACGCGTATTGTTATCAGCATTCTTGAAAAATGAATTTGCTCTCACCAACTTCGATAGCTCCGAGCTCCACGTGTTCATTGTTAAGATGTTTTTACGCGGGATCCAGTGCTCGTACACCTTGCACAATTCCTCCATGGCGGCGTGACCTTCGATGGAGTCCTCGCCGCCGATCAGAACTCGGTCTGCGCTCACCAGGTCCTCGAGCGCGGTGCCTTCCGCCAGAAACTCCGGATTCGATAGAATCTGAAACGAGAACGTGATGGTTTTTGTTGTTCTTCTCCTATGTTATGGACGTCGCGGTACATCCGACTTGGCACGGATGTATGATATCAAACGGCGCGTGATAAATGTAAAAACGCGGCCGGAAAGAGAGAAAAAAGGGTCACGATCGCGCGGTCGCCGGATAGCGGACGCCTCGGACGCGACCGATGTTAATTCAACAGGTGCCAACTCGAACTCTCACTGTCCCGGGAATCCGAGTGCTCGGAGCACTCATTACAAACCGACCCAAGGGATATGAGTAGACAGCGGATTTTTATACAGGGTGGGGCGCCACATTTTGCTCCTTCATATTCTTTACAAAAAAAGTATTAATCTACTTGTGTAAAAAAATCATTAGTTTAGGAGATATTTTAATTATAATTTGTTAGGAAATTTCGACTCTCTGGTCAATAATATGAATTCAATGTGATACTTCCTATCGAAATAGAGACTTAAATCTAATGGCGAAATGTGGCACTCCACCCTGTATAAGATAAAAACTTTCTTCCCGAATTACAAACTGGAGTCAAATAGAAGTTTATAGAAATTCATCTTCCTTGTTAATATGTTTAATAAGTTGGAAATAGTACAACAGTGTTTTTAAATTTTTCGATCAGTTTTTACTTAGAAGCAATTCTGCAATTTATCGAATTCTAATTTTATAAACAAATATACGATCGATAGGAAGGATCATTTGTTTTGAAAAGGGTTTGATCACAAGAAGTATAGTAAATAGATACCAATGACACGTTACTGTGCAATAATGACATTATCACACAATTTACGACAGTGCTAAGAAGATATCGACGATGCTCTTATCATCCTGATATGAATTGCGAACAAGTATAGAAAATTTGTATTCAGATCACGAGATATCGCTGAAATGCATATGAAACTCAAATGTTTTCGATTCAGCAGTCCTTACTTTCGATAAAGAAAGCATTCAGCTATTCTTCTTAATAATAATAATATATAAAAATTTAATAATAAATAAAATAGTAGATCGTTGAGAAAAATGCTGTCCTGATTTCTTAAATTTTCTAATGTCATTTTAGCTAGTAATATATTATTTTTTAATTAGATGTAAATTATTTAGGATGCTTCATTATAATTTAGTAATGGCTGTAAGAATAGGTAGATCATTGAGAAGAATACTGTCCCGACTTCTGAAATTTTCGAATGTCATTTGAACGTTTACTATTTCTGTACGATTCTAAAACTGACTACATTATACATTCATTATACCTTCCCAGGTCAATTGCCAGACCGTTTCTCGGTCTCTGACTGACGGCGGACAGGAGCGCCGTCGGTTTTGGCAAACTGTCGCACCTCAAAACGTCTAAGAGCGACTAATTGATTGGACCGTTAAGTGGAGTGTCTCAATATTTGTAAAAGTAAAGTTTGGTGATCTCGAAATTGAACATTTAATCAGTAAATGAATATTATTTTACTTAGAGATAGCAATGTTCAAATAATTAATTGTGTGAACTGAATTTCTTATTTCTTCTTCTTGGTAAGTACTCTGATATTCTGAATAACTCACAATGACGAATACCAAACTCATTTCGTGCTTGAACTCGGTGTTCATGAATTCTTATCGCGCGGTATAGCGTATCAAACGACTTTGCCAGAAGAAATCATTGCGGCAGTAGCATATTTGCATTTGATTTTAAATATCAGACATACCTACCAACAATTCGATGGAAAACACACCTTATCGTTACACGTCACTTCCTATTTTTTACACCTAATCCTTTCTTTGTTTTTAAAATACGATAAGCAGACTGCGGATCTTCATGAAATTATGGCTTCCAAAAATGTTCAAAAAGTGCTGGGGTATAAAACATAACAGAATTTAGTACGATTTCAATTTATTTCACATCTGAACAGGCTACTACCATGGGCAAATAAGATTCTATTTTACTCCATTTTTTTTTAATTTCATGTTAAACGTCATCATCATGACAGCCTGAAAATTTGTCAATTCGTTGAACACGATAGAAAATTTTTGTAACAACGTAAAAATTCCAGATAAAAAAGAGTGTAACTCAGATAGAGCTCAACCAAATATTAGTTTTACGAATACAGTTCCTCAATGATTTGGAAACGTACAGAACGAATCATCTTTATCTGTGTGCCTCTCGATACGGAAGTTTAAATGTGGCATGTGTCGTACACGGAAACCCCGTAGTCCCATTTGGGAAACACGTGTGCTGACCGCCCATAAGCGTATCAGCACAGAATTACTTCGGGGACCAATTGTTTATAATAGACCGTTCTAAAAATAAATCAACGGAACGCACCACCAGAGTTCGGCAAAAATTCAATCAACGATTGACGAATAAACTTCTACTTCCATCGTCAATCACAATTAACAATTAAACTCCTACATATTTATTAGACGTCATTTACTAAACTAATTCTTGTAGCCCCTCAGAGGAATCGAAGTCGTTTGGTCCATTCATAAAAAAGTTTTTCTAATTTTAAGTGCGTGCTCCTAACTGTATTTCCCATTTATGTAGATTAAAATTTTATCTAACGAAGTCGACGAGCCACGCGGGGTTGAATGAAAACTCGCGTGGTCGAACGGATGAAAATTTGAATAGGGAATATCAAGATTCTTCCGCTCTCATGGAATACCTTACTATCCAGACCTACGGTGGAAATATGTAAAATAACTTACTCGTTTCTGATTACCTGTGAATTAAATATTTAAGAAAACTGTATAGGTTTAAAAACTGCTTGTTTGCCATCCAACGATTATTTATACGTAATTGTATTGTATTATCTAATGTATAACAATGTATTGAAAAATATTGTATGGCGAAATAATCTCTACTTTGAGATTCTGATTGCAAAAAAAAATTTCAATAGATAAATATCGTTGTCACATTACCTGGTACGAAACGCCTGGTTTGTGATTGGCACGCAGAATGTTCATAATGCTCTCCGCCGCTCTAACCGGCACGGTGCTTTTCTCGACAACGATTTTGTCCCCGGTCGCAATTTCTGCGATCATTCTGGCCGCGCTCTCGACATACTTCAAATCTGCTGCTCTTCCTCTGCCGTTGCCGAACGTTTTCGTCGGCGTGTTCACGGAAATGAATATCAGATCCGCCTCCTTGATCGCGGTGTGCATATCGGTGGAGAAGAATAAATTGTTCCCGCGACAGATCCTGACCACCTCGTCGAGGCCGGGCTCGTAAATCGGCAGCTTATCCGAATTCCATTGGGCGATTCTTTCTTTGCTCTTGTCCACGACGGTCACTTTGATTAGCGGACACTTCAAAGCGATAATACTGCAGGTTGGACCGCCGACGTACCCAGCACCGATACAGCAAATATTCCGGATCGTCATTTCCAATGATTGCTACCCTAACTGACAGTAATATTTACCACTCGTTAAGCGCCGATCTTTTCACTCGAAGAGATCGAATATTCTTGAAGGGAGTAGACTCCTTGGTAATTATTGCGGAAGGGTCATCGTACTTCGATTTTCATTAAATTTAAATATGTTATAAATTTAGATATTTTGAACAACTTTTTCCTTTTTCAATATAGGGGTGTCGCTTTTAGTTTTCGAGATATTTGCAAAAAACTGTTGCTAATACTGTATTTAATTTTCTGCATTCTTGCACGCTCCATTTTTTTTTGTAAGAATAGGTAGATCGTTAAGAAAAAGGCTGTCCCGTTTTCTTAAATTTTCTAATGTCATTTTAACTAGTAATATATTATTTTTAATTAAAAGTAAATAATTTAGGATGCTTCATTATAATTGAGTAATGGCTGTAAGAATAGGTAGATCGTTAAGAAAAATACAGAAAATTCAATACAGTATTAGCAATAGTTTTTTGCAAATATTTCGAAAACTAAAAGCGACACTCCTATATTGAAAAAGGAAAAAATTGTTCAAAATGTGTTGCTGCATAACATATTTAAATTTCATCAGAATCGGAGAACAGCGACCCTTTCCCAATCATTACCGACTCCTTTTTCCAGGATTGCAAGGGTGCAGGATTTGCGTTCTCATTTCTCGATAATAAAAAAAATTTTTTACGAGACGTGATTTTCATTATTTTATATTATTTATTACTGGTTAATCTGCCACTGGAATCGGGAGTCTCACAATTCGGATAATGTTGCGCGGCGATCCGTAAAGTGAATCATCACGTATTATTCATTGTGAACAATACCGACATAAAATTGTCTTGTTTGTATGCATTACGAAAAACCATTATCAGCTCTTGGGAAACGTGCTCGCAATACCGAGTTCTATTGTCAGTTTCGCGCACAATGAGTCCCAAAAGTTTAAGTAAATACCCGTACCGTAAAACCTACCGACCATAAAAAGTGACCGATGTGTATTGTACCATAAAAATAATGGGATTAAGTTCATTCATATTTTATGCGGTTTTTTATTATGATTGGACTGCGGGTTTTTATGAATTTATGGCTTCGAAGAATATTTAAAAAATGCTGGAAATATGAAATTCCAAAGAATTTGACACGATCTTGACTTATTTCAGAAAATAATATTTTATTTGTTCCCGCTCTGTTGAAATTTGCCTGGAAAAATAAAAAATTGGATAAATATCCACAATCTAATTACAATATAAATTGGAATAACTTTATGATTTCGATAACTATCAAATAAAAAATCAAAAACCGATCAATTGAACGGCTCTGTGATCGTCAATAAAGATATAGTTCCGGATGTTTGATTGCGTTGACAACGTTATCTCATGAATATATCGATCTAAGTGTCGATTGAAAGATACACGCTTTAATCTATTTCGTTGCGACCACAATTCACCCACGCTCGTATCAGTTGCACATGCAACTGTACGATTATTTGGAATACTCGACTAGATCCTAATCCACGACGATCGTTCATTCACGTTCGAATCTTCGCGCATTATTAATTAGAAATTCAACGAATCGTGGATCTGATAGTTCGTGAAGTCTCGTCGGTAACCGCTAACAGAATGCCGGATGACGGCTGCAACGTGCTAATGCAAACAACTCGACACACTCGTGTCGAAATCTCATTAGTTTTAAGAGAGGTGAATGGGCGCGTTTCAAGTACGATTAATATTTCAATTAAATGAATAAGAGCACCCTTGGCATGCTGTCGTTACCTGTGGCTAACGTTTCTAAACGTACGCTCTAATAGAAAACGTGAGGCTTCTCGGAAATCGACGAGTGGACGGAGGGAAATGCTACGATAAGTAGGCGATCACTAACCAGCCAAATCACATACCGTCACGAGCACACCGACGAACGAAAGTCTTTAGAATACCGGACAGCAATGTTCATGACAGGAATGTATTGTAGACGGATCGTCGACACACAACGAAATACTGACGTAGCTCGAGTCCTACGCGTCCCTCGTCAGAAAATCGTCTAAAGTGGAGGCGCGTAGGTCGCACGCGCGGCCCCAGTTCGCCCCTGAATCGTGGTCAACCGACGCATGCGTATACGCTCACAAGTTTCAACAAGCTGTCGTCACAGAGTAGTTTGATCAACGAGAGAAGACACAACCAAAACTCCGACAACGAGTACCCAGTCAGCACCATCTGCCGCCGAGCCCAGCCTGCAGATTCCGTGTCGAACATCGCTTCGAGTTGGTCTAAGCCAATCTAAGTCGAGTTGGCACAGTTTCTGCAGGAACACTGATCAAGCCTGTGCGCGTAGATCACTTGCAAAATGGTCTCTTATATACTTGTGCAAAATGGTCACAAGCTCTGCAGGCCGGGCTCAGAATCTGCACAAATGCAAGGGTACGGTATTAGCGGTGTTATTTGATAATAACACAATCACAGGTAGTTTCAATAGTCAAAAACGCTAGATAAAAGATCAATCTAGGCTACAAGCGCCCTGAAAACTCATATTCTTTCCGTGTACAAGGGTAATTTGCATTATTCGACAGTGTATATGTCATGAAAACATATAGCTTCCCAGTTAGCACGCCTGCTTTGTTTCTGCAGGTACACTGATCAAGCCTGTGCGCGCAGATCACTTGCAAAATAACCGAGCCCAGGCCCTGCAGGCCGGGCTCAGAATCTGCACAAATACAAGGGTACGGTATTAGCGGTGTTATTTGATAATAACACAATCACAGGTAGTTTCAATAATCAAAAACGCTAGATAAAAGATCAATCTAGGCTACAAGCGCCCTGAAAACTCATATTCTTTCCGTATGTAAGGGTAATTTGCATTATTCGACAGTGTATATGTCGTGAAAACATATAGCTTCCCAGTCAGCACGCCTGCTTTGTTTCTGCAGGAACACTGATCAAGCGTGGGCGCGCAGATCACTTGCAAAATAACCGAGCCCAGGCTCTGCAGGCCGGGCTCAGAATCTGCACAAATACAAGGGTACGGTATTAGCGGTGTTATTTGATAATAACACAATCACAGGTAGTTTCAATAGTCAAAAACGCTAGATAAAAGATCAATCTAGGCTACAAGCGCCCTGAAAACTCATATTCTTTCCGTGTACAAGGGTAATTTGCATTATTCGACAGTGTATATGTCATGAAAACATATAGCTTCCCAGTCAGCACGCCTGCTTTGTTTCTGCAGATACACTGATGAAGCGTGGGCCCGCAGATCCCTTGCAAAATAACCGAGCCCAGGCCCTGCAGGCCGGGCTCAGAATCTGCACAAATGCAAGGGTACGGTATTAGCGGTGTTATTTGATAATAACACAATCACAGGTTGTTTCAATAGTCAAAAACGCTAGATAAAAGATCAATCTAGGCTACAAGCATTCGACAGTGTATATGTCATGAAAACATATAGCTTTGTGCGCATTTGTATGCTGCCGAATAATACAAATTACCTTTATATACTGAAAAAACCCGTGATTGTATTATTATCAAATAACACCGCTAATACCGTACCCTTGCATTTGTGCAGATTCTGCAAGTGATCTGCACGCACAGGCTTGATCAGTGTTCCTGCAGAAACAGAGCAGGCGTGCGACTGGGTAGCGAAATATTGCGTAAGATTAGCGTCCAAAACAGTAATGTACCCAGATAGCCAAGCGACTATCGAGCTGAAATCGAGACCGTCGTGCCAAAGGCAGGTATCGGGAATTATTTTTCTGAAAACTGACAGAGACACAATATGACCGTTTGGGCTCGTAAAATTTCTTCGGCCCAAACCGAGAATAAGCTGTCTTCGGACCGACGGTCTCGTTTTCTGCCCTCGGACCTACGTTAGAATAGGATTCTAACAATAATAGGATTCTCGGTTTGGGCCGAAGGAATTTTACGAGCCCAAACGGTCATATCGTGTCTGAGTCAGTTTCGAGAATTTTTGCTATCTGGGGTATCTATTAGGTTATTGCATATGAAATATCCGATTGTCGAGTGAAAATGTTGCAATGTGTTTTGATCGAGAAATGCTGTTACAGTGGACAGATTCATTATTGTCCCCCTAGATTATGATAATATTACACATTTCGCAATTATATATTTTAAATATTTCAATTAATTGTCGCGCCAAAATGATTTTTTTTTTAATAATTGCCCGATAGGGTGAGGAGTTTCCCATCTAGGAACAATTTTACTCCGCGACGATATTTGACAAGTGGCGCCGTTGTCGCCTGTGGTGGCGCTGCGAGTAAAATCGTTCTTTACGTTCTCGGCGTCCGTACTTCGCGTCGTGCTTAGCGAAGTACAAACTTTTATATCCGTTGCGATATAAAGGATCCGTTAAGTTTCCATTGAGAACAATGGTGCAAAAGAAGGTAATTCTATCACATTGCCGAATACAAATAATATTTCCAAGCTGAATCATATTACTGTTGATGAATTCGAATGGTTCAAATTCGGCATGTCCTGGATTCGTATGGAATAAATAAATATGTTTTCTTTCCGTAAAATACACATTCATGAAATTCGTAAATTGTTATGAATGAAATTATTTTTCTGTGCTGCGAGCATACGAGTGCATGGAACTGTATACAAACAATATTTTTGAAAATTCTCTGATTGACCACAACTTTGCTAACCTATACAGAATTATCCACGAGTAGTTGCTGATTACGGTTTCTAACGAAAATGTGTTTGTTGTTTAGCCGAAGAAGAAGGTGGGGAAGAAGGTGGCAGCTGCCCCACTGGCAGTGAAGAAAGTTGAACCCAAGAAACAGACGAATCCTCTCTTCGAGAAACGCACCCGCAATTTCGGAATCGGTGAGGAGACATTGCTGTACACGTGCAGTTGATAGACAATGGTTTTGCGTTGTGCTAACGAGCTAAATTTGATACTTAGGACAGGATATCCAGCCTGCTCGTGATCTCAGTCGTTTTGTCAAATGGCCCAAATACATTCGTATCCAACGGCAAAGAGCTGTGCTCCAAAAGAGATTGAAGGTGCCACCACCAATCAACCAGTTCACACAAGCGCTAGACAAACAAACAGGTTTGTAATTCAGTTTGGCTCCTGTGAAAACTTTGAAGTAAAGTAGCAGTCCTACTTGATAGTAACCGTTCACTTGTTTTGATTATTACAGCGACACAGTTATTCAAAATGATGGAGAAGTACAGGCCTGAGTCTGCAGCAATGAAGAAAATGAGGTTGAAGGCTAAAGCAGAACAAAAAATTGCCAAGAAGGACGACGCGCCAACTAAGAAACCCAATGTACTGCGCAGTGGAACAAATACAGTCACGACGCTTGTTGAACAGAAGAAAGCCCAACTTGTTGTGATTGCGCACGATGTGGATCCGATCGAGGTATAAACGAATGTTCCTTTCTATTAAGATAATAATTGATTAGCCTTTTTATTTCTAACAATGATGTTAATTGAATTTCTTCACCTGAGAATATATTTGATATAATACTATTCGAAAGATGACATAATGACATACTGAGAAAAATGTATAAGCAATCTTATGGCTCGAGTAATTTCTTTTACAATGTTTATCATACTATTTTCGTTTACAGATTGTTCTTTTCCTGCCTGCTCTTTGCCGTAAAATGGGTGTACCATACTGCATTATAAAGGGCAAAGCTCGTTTGGGACGTCTCGTCAGACGCAAAACTTGTGCTACAGTGGCTATAACTCAGGTAAGAATAATTATAACTAGACTGTGGATCTTCGTGCAAAATAAAAAAAATATTTGCCTTGATTGCAAGAGACATAGGTGCCAAATAGAAATTTCTTTCTTCTCTTTTTATTGTCCTATTAAGATGAAATTAACTGCATAAATGCATAAAATTCGCAGTCTAATTATAACAATGTTTATTTATTTACCTACATCGCAAATGATGAAGAAAAATAGAGCCAATCCAATGATAATTTGTGATATATCTATTTAATATTTACCTGACGTATTCTTACTAATATCCCCATTTTTTACAATGTCCTGAATTTTTCTACAACATGTCGTTTACGTTTACGTTAGGTGGATTCTGGTGACAGGGCCAACTTTGCTAAACTGGTCGAAGCCGTGAAGGTAAATTTCAATGATAGATACGACGAAATCAGACGTCATTGGGGCGGTGGTCTTTTGGGTAGCAAATCTGCTGCTAGGATAGCTAAGCTAGAGAAAGCTAAGGCGAAAGAACTTGCGCAGAAACAGGGTTAACATCGTCCTGTTTGTGGGGGTTTGTTTACAATGTATAACAATAAAGAATGAAAAACAGTTCGTTTGTGTTCTAAATGGCACATGACCTTTAAATAATTTTAATAGGTGTTAAGATAGAGTGTAAGGTACAGACTACTAGTATAGAGGATGCTTGAAAAGTATTCAAATTTTATATAGATATATTTCAATTCAATATGTACAATTTAATATAAGACTTTATTATGGAAAACGCTTATATTCTTTTCTTTATTAATTTTTCTAGTTTTTTTATTCGTCCAGCTTCGTGCTCTGGACTGTCCTGAGTCATGTGACTCTTCGCGTCATGCGGGGAAACCGCGTTCTCTGGTTGCTTGAATTGTTCAACTAGTAGAGCTTGCTCGGTTTTTTTCAATCCCTATAAATAATTTAGAGTTATGATATGCTGAGTACAAATTACAGTAATGTCCGACAGAATATGAATGTAAATATGTTGGTCAAAGTTCCATAAAAAGGAATGAAAAATAATGAAGTTTTATAAATAAATTAGTAGTTCGATATCTGACTTACAGTCGGACATTACTAAACATGGTTTAAAAAGTATGTAGAATTAGGTATTTACTTTCATATCTAGAATCTTCTTAAACTCTTGTGGCTCTAGATCCGGAAAACGCAGTCTACATTGTTTTACAAAATCCTTAGGAGATTCAATTGGCGACATGACAATTTTGAGTATCATTTCAGCGCTTGCCATGCCTTTTACAACTACCTATTCACGATAAAGAACAAATTAATATAGTCATAGGTATACTGATAATGACAAACGTTACCTTAGTATACGCCGCTGGTGGTTTTCTTTGATCTTGATAACCTGTTGTGGGTAGATCCAAGAGAGCAGTCTTCAACACTATCACGTCTAGTAATAATTGCTCAGCACCCATGGTATTTAGAGGTTTGCATTTATACAATTGTTGCACTAATTTAATTATAAATGAGCTGCAGAAAAATGAGAAGATCATTAACGTTTCGAAGTAGTTATAAGAAAAATTAATTAATGAACGAATTATTCTAGCTCCGAGTGCAAAGGATTAAGTGTATATTACCTTGCAAAATTTACACAGAGATAAGTAAAATACTTTCTGCATGCAGACAACCTGTCTCTGATAGTAGGTATTGTTTGTCGCAGGTGCGTCACAATAGTATTAACATAATTGCTCTGATCACCTACAACTTCTATTGCACTCCACTGAACCTACAATATGATAAATGTAAATACTGAATTAGAGTATAGTCGTAAAATTTGCATACCTTCGTCATCGCAGTCAATGCAGATTCACATGCTGACTCTAGATCTTGAACTAATAATTGAATACAATTCGATATGACACTGGAAGAAAGTTATCCAACTGTTAATAAAAGAAAGATTAGTGAACGGTCAGTGAATAATATGGAAAGTATACTTGTGAAAAATATCTTGTTCTTGGGATAAATTAATCTTCTCGGCAAAACATTTATCCGTCTTCTCTCGCAATTTTTCCTCTAATTGCTTCGTTGTTTCCGAACAATATTCAGCTGTTGTTAACACGCTGTAACATACGCGGATAATATATTTTCTTCGGTCGGCTGTCTAGTGACAATAAAATCGGTGAAAAAATGTTTACCAGCATATACGTGATTGTTCTTCTTTGCTGAATCTAGTTGTTTCACCTTCTTTCAAAAAACTTTGGAAATTTTGTATGAAACCAGACGTCGAGAGATCTCGGAAATCACGAGTTATGCTGCTCATGCTTGTAGCAAGCCCTGCGCTACCTCCAATTCTGTAACAGATCGAATAAACTCTTTTCTAGGTAATACAAAAATGGGGTTTTTTATAATAGTCTGATGCTTACTTAGGTAAATTATTTTGAAGTATTTTTACGGCATATTCCCGCAGATATTTTTGGAAAGTTTCAGACAAGCTCAGCATGATTAAGCCAGTACTGAGTTGTGTGCATTGCAACATACACTTTTTGTAAAACACAAACAAATCTGCGCAAGACGATAGAACACTACTGGGCCCTTCAATGCCATCGAATTCTCTGGCACCAGGGGGTTGTGTTTTCGAATCTGATATAAATTTTTCCATTAAATCTGCTAGATTGCGATCCAAGCTCTCTATATAAATACTTAGATATGGCTCGAAGCATCTTCCAATCAGATTGGTAAATGGTGATGGCTTGGGTTTCTCGTTCTGCACCTAATATATTATGGAATGTTCTTATACACTGTGTGAAAGAATATTGTCGAACTTAGAAGGAACTATACTTGACCTGTTCATTCGTTTCAAATGGATTAGTTGAAGCTTTATCCGCGGCATCCGCATTGGCAGTTTTCTTAATTGTCGCCTCACTATTCTCCAAAGTAATGCCACTAAATCTTTTCGACAACAGTGACTCAAAGTTACTGGTTCTTTGAATCGCGTAAAGCAATAGTTTGACGTCTATTTCTGACCGTCGTTTGTGCATTAACTTTGTCAGATCTTCACGCGTAACGTGACAAAATTGCACAGCAATTCGTTCCGAGATCTCCCAGTCCTGTGGAAAGATTGTCCCGAATTTCGACTCGAAGTCGAGCAAATGCTTCTTTATCCAGGCATATCGCCGATCTATTTTATCCAGCCAAGCGAAGTCTTGATTCTCTTCGAATAAATGTGCATATTCTTGCAATTGTATACCTACGAACCAGGTAAGCAGATCTTTCCTTGTGAAAAAAGGGTGAATTATTACAACCATCTTCGAACTTGCATAGTACTTCAAACGACCAGTTATACATACTTGACTTTAGGATCTAATATGGACAAAACCAAACAGCCTTCCGTCAATTGATTGAAATATTTTGGATTTTGACCAGAAAATGCTTGCTTGAAGTCTGCTGTAATTTGTTGGGCCAGTTCGACTTGTATTTGACGCACCTGCGAGTTGAAATGTTCATTAGCAAAATGTACAGCAAATTCTAAGAGAATGTTCTGAAATATCCATACTTCGTCGGATAACTGTTTCACTTGCGGTATATCCATGTAACTATTAAAATGCTGCATTACTTCCATTACAGCTTGCAGCGGCAAAATAATTTCACCGTATTGTTTCCTTTCTGTTAACACCCTGAGGAAATAGATGTGTAATAGAATATTTAATCTGTCTAATTACAATTAATATATCAGATGATTGCATAAGTCAACATTCTTTTTGTAATGGTAGAAAGGAATGGTGACTTCTTGTATGTTCTTGAATATTATTTTCAGAAACTTATGCAATCATCTAATAATAAAAGTTTACGATAGAAGTCGAGACACTATACTTTAAAGAATCTACACCTTCTACAAGCATGTGTAAGTGGTTCAAAGCAGTGATAGAAGCAGTGAGATTTCTTTTGGCAAAGTCCATTTGCTTAATGTCCCTTGTTATTTCCTTAACCACTTCTTCGGATTGTTCTGCTTTATCTTTTATGTCTTTGATATGTACAAATAATTGTTTTATGACTTTCTGTGCATCCTCCAATGCTGCTCTCCCATCTTGCCCCACGTTCGTTTGACCACGGACCACAGAGCGTATCTCTTTGTCGATAGTACGTATCTTCAATTCCATATTATTTACTACATCGTCTATGTTCGACAGTGATTGTTCTGTCGGGAACAGTGAATTTATGTAGTCCACTACGTTAAAGTTTGGTTGGTCCAACGGATCGGAGCTTGGCAGAACCTGATAGTACAAAATAGATTTAATAATTTCACATGTAAAATTCGACAGAAAAAAGAAAACTATAGACACACATTTTGGAAGTATCGCGTGACAACTATAATAAACGGTTATGAAAAACGTAAACAAAACTCGGTGGTTTGTTAAAAGTATTATTGAGATGACAGTTGTAAACAATTTGATAGCTCTTTGTCAGAATCCTAACCTGTTCGATAACATTCTGTACATTCGGCGGAAGAGTGCAAACAGTCGAATTCAGATCTTCTAAATCATCCTCGTCGTGGCCTTCCATGTCTGCTTCTGTCTGAATATTTTTTAACGTCGTAAATTCATACGTATCTCATTCTAGACTACTTCTAGGATGAGTCCATATAGACATTCGAGGTAACAAATGACAGGTTACGTGCTAACGTGAATACTTCAATTTTATAACCTATGGGAAAGCTGCATTTATGGAAATGTATTTAATATACTATTTTTATAAATAAGAACAATAAATATGAACGATCATGCTGAACATATATCATATACGTATTGAAAAATAAATATTTTGCATTTTTAGTATATACTAGTATATTCTAACATATTTTATATTCAAACATATATTCTAGTATAATGAAGTATATTCTAATATACTCTAGTATATTCCAGTAGTCCAAATATTATATGAAATGTTTCAAATAAATCAGAAATGTATTGAAAAATAAATCTTTTTCAAACATATATTTTAGTATAATCAAGTATATTCTAATACAGTATATTCCAGTAGTCCAAATATTATTTACAATGTTTCAAATAAATCAGAAATACGAAACAATAATTTTCTTTCTTTTAAAATCATGAAATACTGTATAAGAATCGCTGTTCAAATAATTTTGAAAAAATTAGTATAAACAATATATAAAATCATGTGTATAGTTTCATAAAAAACGAAGTATTATTATTTTTTACGAGGAAATTGTTTCCGTATAAGAAAATGTGAAAAGCATAGATATGGAACGAAAAGATAGAGCTGTCAAGATGAAGGAATCGCATGAATGAATAACAATAATGCAAATAAAAATTGTACGATAGAGGCACGAGAATTGGATATCGAGTCGCGTGACGGGCTCGGTGTCGCTTATTTCGTGGCAGACTCATTAGCAAATCCGATTTCGAAGATCGTCCGATAAACCGGAAGACAAGCGAGCCTCCGCTCTATGTTTCATATTCTATGGGGAGAGCTGGTCGGAACGATCGAAAAGCTTGGTCAGTTGTAGCGCCGACTCGGCTCGAAGTTGTGTAGTTTAAAGGCACGTCACTGTACAAAATAGAAGCACGTTTTTTTCTGTAATTTCAGTAGAAGTAGAGACGATAACAGTTCCGTAGAGACGTCGCAACGAATTCGTACGGCAATGTCGCACCGGCCAGCGTACTTGGGAAAAATCGTACTCGTATATATTTTCCAATTATTTTCATGTAAGTTCGCCTCTCGCAATCGTAAACACCCAACCCGGCCAGTTCATTTTCCTCTCTCCCTCTCCCTGGGACTCCAAAGAATAACCGATTGTTTTCTATTCATAGTTTACGTGTCACGATTGTTCGGTCGCCGGGAAAACTTTCCTTTGAAACGTACAGTCGATCTTGATACGCTTATCGCCGCGGCTATATTCCGTTTCCGTGCATAAAAGTGTTCCGTTGTAACACCGTGTACGTGTGTGTCATGATTTGAATGAAAGCCAACGGCTACGGCTGGCTGCTTCATTGATAAACCCCGGATGAAAAAGCTTCCCTACCGAAATGCGCAGCGTCATTCGCGGAAATTCAAAGGGAACCCACTTCGGAACCAGTTACGTCGAAATAAGTGGCAACGCGATCGGGAATGTGTGTTCGAGATGTTTTTTTTCATCGAACAATGGTTCCGCGAACAGCTGAGGACAATTTCTCTGTGGAAATCGAACGTTAATATTTTTCGCGGTTTTTTCGAACGGCTTCCGAGTGTCGTTCAACGATTCCCACATATCGGTTGTGCGTGCACGCATATTTTAAGTTCGAATTATTTTACGTTATTCTACATTTGTTATTATACATTTGTTTTTATTTTTTGTAGGAACATGTAATCCGTTTCAAAAGCCTGCGGTACTACCAGTTTCCCAACGAGTACTTACCGAGCCTGAATTAAGAATTTTATTTTCTCACGTTGTAGGTACACCACTCGGTAATTACTACACTGCGGATCTCGATGAAAAAAATTTCTTTCTTTGAATTATCCTATTAAATTTCAGCCGATACGCTGCTCGTTAAATTGTGCTTACACATTTTTGAAACGAATGCGCAGTGTAGTAATTACGCAGCAACAATATTCAAATTTACCTATATTTTCCTTTCACCTTTTCATTTGAATAAATTTCTTTTATTTCCATATATATATCCCGGTGTATATTGTTTCTCGAGAAACGAACGACGAGGCGTTTTCTCTCACGTAAGTAGAAGACTGTACCCGTTTCTGTTTTTCTTGTCTTAATTTCCTTGGTTTAATCCTTGTTTTTTCACGTTTCATCGGAGCCGAGCGATTTCGAGCGAAGATGGAAACGAATCAGCGGCGGCGAACGGAGGCGGGTTGACGCGCGCGGAACGATTTCATTTCTACGATTTCGTTGTACATCTACGATATGGTGTTTTCGGAACGTCTTGAAAGCTTCGAACGGCGTGCGCGCGTGTAGGTAACACGCGCTTTCAGTGATCGATACAGTAACACCTCCCAGCAACAGGGTACTGCCACAAGTAGTTACAGCCGACCGAAACCACTCCATTCTTCCGTACAGTTTCATTAGCCCCGCCGTGTATATTTTTGAGACAGGTTCGAACCTGTTCCGCGAGCCGCTCGAGGACCGTGCGTGGCCCGGTTAATCGGCCCCTGCTACCTTCAATCGAATTAACACGGAAGCTTGACACGAAAACGTTGATCGTCCTAGACGACCTAGTTTTCAGCCCAGGAATCCTCGATTTAATAGACGCTCCCCACGCCCGGTACCGCTAAATTGCGCCGATATTGAATACGGAAAAGTTACAAGCTCGGTCGACACCTTTTCCTTAGGTCACTGTCGCGGTAGAACGAATTCTACCCTTTTCACGAGGATAGCTTCGAGCCCCAAAATGGACTTGGCTATCTTTCTTAGAATTGTTCGAAGGACTTTAAACATTCAGGGGATTGAATCCTTTTTGTAGCAACTTGAAGCACGATCGTTGGTACAGCGAATTTTGTTAACGTTTTCTTTGGTATTTGTGTTGCATGCGTCATTTATAGTTTCTTTATTTCCTAAAGCACATGTGTCGATCAATTTATAAGGTATATTGTTTAAAGTAGGCTTGATACAAATATGAAGAAGTTACAAGCTCAGTCGACACCTTTTTCTTGGGTCACTGGCGTTACTGTCGCGGTAGAACGAATTTTCTTTTCACGAGGATAGCTTCGAGCCCCAAAATGGACTTGACTACCTTTCTTCGAATTGTTCGAAGGACTTTAAACATTCAGGGGATAGAATCCTTTTTGTAGCAACTTGAAGCACGATCTTTGCTACACCGAATTTTGTTAACGTTTCCTTTGGAATTTGTGTTGCATGCTTCATTTATAGTTTCTTCATTTATTAAAGCAATATTAGGGAGTTTTGGGAAATGTATAATTAAAATCGTTGTACAGTTATACATGTGTCGATCAAATTATAAAGTATATTGTTTAAATTGCGCCGATAGTCGACACCTTTTTCTTAGGTCACTGGCGTCACTGTCGCGGTAGAACGAATTTTCTTTTCACGAGGATAGCTTCGAGCCCCAAAATGGACTTGACTATCTTTCTTCGAATTGTTCGAAGGACTTTAAACATTCAGGGGATAAAATTCCGTGTGTAGCAACTTGAAATACGTTTTTGTACGGATATTTGTTTGAAAGAATTTTTGCGAAGGCTATCGACATATCGATTTCGCTATCCAGAACACAATTTATCGTTTTTACGAACCGTATGACGGTGCCTCTATTAAACACTATCTTCCACACTTATGTCTACACATCGCACACCACCAGCATTTCACACTCGACCAGTATTTACGGCATATTCTTTCAGACTTTTACATTCTGCTTCAGAGTTCTTTAGATAGAGTGTGGCCATTAGTTTTTGCTCCCCCTTTTTGCTACCTCTCGGAAAGTATTCTCCGACTTTTTCCCCTCGAAACAGAAAAAAGGAGTAAAAACGCGGAAAAAGCCTGTCATATATACATGTATACGACTTCGTTTTAAAGGGAATCGATCATGGAGATTTCGCGATTTATGTATGCAGCGTACGTAAGAACGTTTACGTCGGGACATGGTATTATTAACACGTCACTTACAGTTAATTAAATCCTCTGTACCTTTCATTTGGATCCATTGCCATCAAAGTTATTGAACACTCCGGCTGCGAAACTTTTCGGAAATATGGAAGAAATTATTGCCTCTGACAACTTGGAAAAGTTTCGTTTAAAGTTCCGGAGGCAAGTTTCGATCCAGTAATTATAATGGGGTAATGAATGCTGCAAGCGTAGAAAGCTTTAGCCCGAAAGTTTCTTCGAACACACTTGCTCTGACATGAAAGTAGTGTGGCATAACAAAAGTCAATAGTAATTCTATCTTTATTCTATTCGTTTGCTCGTCGCGGTTCATTGTTTTTATTATGGCAGTTTTAAATCTTCGGATGTTTTAGGGCACAGATAAAAATGTAGCAGTTATATTTTTATTCTATTTGTCTGCTCGTTGCGGTTCATTTTTACTTTGTTTTTTTAGTATTAGCAATTTAAATCTTCATGTGTTTTACTTCGTAGATAGAAACAGCACACACAATTGTATCTTTATTCTGATTGTACCAACGTGGTAAATTAAATGCGTCGATTGTAATCTTTGGGGAAAGAGAAAATATAGGTTTTGAAAGGACTGGTTTTTAGCTATTTTTAAATAAACATCTATGTCACAGTCGCCGACTAGACGACCGAACGTGGTCACTAGTCATTCAGTCCGATTCATGCTCTTTCGAGATCTTTGAAAACCTATCAGAAATCTTTCAAAGGCTGAATGGCGTCTAGCCATCTTTGATCCATCCTACGTTCTTAAAACACTCGGATCTTTAGTATCTTCATGCATTTACGTCTGAAAATGTTCAAAAACTTCGAACATAACATTCGATAGAATTCAGTATAATTTTTATTAATTTCATTTTAAAAAAATTTTAAAGAAATTTTTTTATTCATATTCTATTACCACCGGAAGAGGTGAAACAATCAGGGGGATATTGAATAAATGAATAATTATATCAGACGATAGATCTTCGATACGACTGTCCTTTTAGCGTGGCGAATAAATAATTTCAGATTTACAAAGGCTACAACTATATTGAAAACAAGATTTCATATGAATCGGCTTTCGTAAAAATTGCATGAACATCCGCAGTTTAATAACGACACTGATAATTGTTAGTTTTTTATTACCACCGAAAGAGGTAGAACAATCGGGGATATTGAGTAAATGAATTATTATATCAGACGATAGATCCTCGATACGACTGTTCTTTTAGCGTGGCGAATAAATAATATCAGATCTACAAAGGCTACAACTATATTGAAAACAAAATTTAATTTGATTCGGCTTTCATAAAAATTGCATGAACATCCGCAGTCTAATAACGACGCTGATAGCACTGTCAAACACATTTCAACTTTTTTTGAAATTTGAATTAAAAAAAAAACATTTTTCGACTTTGAACAAATATTGTAATATTATTATAAAAGATATTGTATTGCTCTTTACATCAGAAGATTCTCTAGACTAGACAAAAGTAGTGTTTCTCCGTCTTTAATGATTATTTAAACATGTTTAAACAATATATTATATAATAACATTACAATATTTGTTTAAAGTCGAAAAATGTCGTTGTACGGAAAAATTTTTGTTGTTGGACAGTGTAATTGTTACTTTTGTTATTATCACCGGATGAAGTAAATAGATCTGGGGGACATGAATGAGCGAATAATTATCAGACGATAGTTCCATGATACGATTGTCCTTTAAGCGTGGCGAGATGCTAAAAATCAATGTACGAAAGGAAGTGTATACTCCGTGTAGCGTGGCGCAGATGTTTAGGAGCAATCCTGGAATAATTTAATTTCCTGTTGTGAATTAATTCATTACAAAGGAACGCCGGTTAACTAAAATAATACGGATCTCCAGAAGCGCAGCAAACTGACACGTAAACGTTGATCGTTCTAGGCGACCCAATTTCCCAGCTAGAAATTCGTCGCATTAATACGACGCTAACGCACGAGATTGCGAGGGTGTATATGTATGCAATAATTACAGATGAATTAGTCGACTATTTAATCACGACACGACTGCGCATTATCATTTATAAGCGTTTCCCCGAATAGACGGTAACGAACGTAACAGCGAACGAAAACGAGAATATTCGTTGGTTTTGCTAAATTTTTTAAACGTCCTCATTCCATTTTTATACTAACTCCGTCAGCCTCGCCGAACATTTATTAGCGGCATTGTCCTATCTTGGATTAATTTTTCATTCGAAGTTTGTCGCGTTTGATACAGTTATTTATCTATGCAAATTAGAGCACAGCATGCTTCTCATAGCTTATGCGATACACCATCGAAGACAACGTTGAATTTATCAAGACAGAAACGGACAGTGAGATAACATGTTTCCGCTAATTCAATTCCGTGTATTCGGCTTCATTATATTAGATCTTCATAACATCTGTACTGCTTCGGAATATATCATGATCGGTTGATTTAATACTGTGTATTATTCCCTGGATTCTATTCCACTTTTGTCGGCGTTAACGACCTTATTATACCCGATTAATAAGTCTAATAGCCACTATCAAGTTTGCTTGGCGATCAACTGTCTTGTTCCACTTACCCGCCCCAGTTTCACACTTGTTTCAACTTTATTTCACGTCTCCTGCGGAATTTTAATTCGTTGCCGAACTTCCCCACGAAACCGCCTATTTGAAATATTCAACCGATCATTGAGATTCTTCAAATATTCAGGAGACGGTATTCGGTGTTCGGAACGTGTAGAGAGTACGCGATGAAAAATTGAACACATATTTTCAGAATTATGTCTCGTTGTTCAGGAACGATTTCTTTTCGTTTTAGAGAAACAGTTTCTTAAAACATCACATTCGGGACACCCTGTATGTGTTTCAAAGCCACGGCCTTGTTCGGCGAACAGTATGACGCAATTAAATTAAAATTATTCAGCAAATTGAGCCGAATACGACGAAACGTGTACAAACAAACACGCTCGCAATATAATCCACGTGTATTCGTTAAGTATCATAATTAATTGATTCATTGGTTATTCGAATTAAAGTGAATACGGGACCCTGTGCGACGTGGGTATGTATTTAACGGTGTTTATGCTGCCGTCGCGTCAACAGATGGAGCTTATCTTGATACATGAATTAATTAACAATTTTACAGAACGACGTCACAGAAAATGTAACCAGTGTAATTTTCGTATTCTTTCGAACGAACCGATGGACAATATTGTAACTGCTAATCAAACAATACTAATATTAAGATATTAGGAATTAATTTAATACAATCAGTGTCTTCAAGCGGATCTAGGACAAGAGGCAAGGGGCACCACGTGACATAACTAGTAACTAACTAGAATCTTACTAGATTTCGTATCGAAACATGAGTTTGTTAGGTTAGGTTTCGTTTTTTATCTTTGTTTTTTTTATCACTTTCTCTGCACAAGGGTTTATTTAATAGAGGAAGGTTAACTGCATAAGCCCAAAGTAGAGCAAACATCGAGAAAAGCACCAGCAAGTTCCGATGTATTTTTCTGTCACAAATAGACATTTTTGACTGATATGGTGGCACACAGCGTGGTGCAGTTAACCTTCCACTATCAAATGAACCCTTGTGCAGCTCAAAATATGCTCGGATAAGGTAGAAAAAGACAGCCCGTGATTGCATTCAATTTCCCCATATTCCATTCATGATGCCAGAGTCTAAAGCAAGTCTAGAGCCAATTTTAGTTCAGCTACTTAGACCAGATGGCGCCTGGTCAGGACTGTCAACGTGGAATCGCAACAACAAAAATATATGGGGCTTGATTAATATCTTTTAATAAAGACATTAATAAAAAAGGGAAAAACGTAGAATCATAGCAAAATTGAAGCGTTAGACTGATACATATGTATGTTTATCAGTGTTACCAACGTCTGC
>CM052339.1:4800654-4831150 GCA_028455595.1 Lasioglossum vierecki
AGCAAGTCTAGAGCCAATTTTAGTTCAGCTACTTAGACCAGATGGCGCCTGGTCAGGACTGTCAACGTGGAATCGCAACAACAAAAATATATGGGGCTTGATTAATATCTTTTAATAAAGACATTAATAAAAAAGGGAAAAACGTAGAATCATAGCAAAATTGAAGCGTTAGACTGATACATATGTATGTTTATCAGTGTTATCACAAAAAAAACTTTCTCCGCGCAGACGTTGGTAACACTGATAAATACCCTAGAATAGGTATGTCACGTGGTGCCCCTTGCCTCTTAAACATTTGAATAGCAAAACGTGGACTCGAATTGTTGTAGAAATCGATCGAACCTTGCGCTGCTAAATTAATTCCTATTATCTTAATATTTCGATCGAGATAAAAATTACTTATATTAATGTTAAGTAAGTTTACCAGAAAATTGGTTGTTACTTTCGTTTTTACAGCATCGAGTCAATTTCCACCGGATTTCTTTTCTTTTTTCCCTGGAAAGAATTTTCCGTCCGGATTCGTCGATTTTGTACCACGTTTTTCGCGAATATTTGACTGGATTCTATCGCGGTTTTTCCCCCGAAAAAAATTGTGTGTTTTCGCTTCGTTATCTTTCGCGGATCCGAGCGTTATTCAACTGTGGATTTCGCAATTCATCGTTTAAAGAGCGAGACCAAGCAAACGGATGTGAATCGCATTAATTCAGAAAGGAGAGTTTATTTGAATGCACCGCGTCATTATCTTTCCATACCATATGCCCTTTGCGGAAACCACCGACGAGTTGTATTCGCAGTGTTTTAAATGTCAACGCGACCGATTCGATTTTAATACAGAATTACTATTCTGTTTATTACGCTTGTTCGCTTAATGTTCAATGCATAACAGCAAAATGCAAGCGCAACGTCAATAGAGCTTTTCAACGTTGAATATCGTGGTTCGTTTAAATTGTTTGTTTGCGGAAACGCTGGTTTTTTAAAACAATCATCGTGTTCAGACCGGTACAATTTCTACAATGTGATTCTCTGTCGTAAATTTTTATTATCTTTAAGGCTCGTTTCCAACCTTCTTCTTAAAACATTACGATCAAGTTGTTTCGTTGTCAAACTGATTTCATTTATACGTATAAAACAATCAGAAAGCAAATACGAATTTCTCTTAAAAAATTGAGATGAAATTTTTTCGTTATCAAATTGATGTTATTCGTATTTATAAAACGAGTCCAAAATTATTGTACATTTCTTTTGAAACTCCACATTGAAAGGTCAACAATATTATTTTACTGCATCAAATTTTATTAATCAGGAAAGGATGAAAATTGCAATATAAACAATGGGTCAAAACTCAATTGTTCTCTTAACAAATGAAGTTTGATGATCAAATTGGTTTTACTCATATCTATGAAACGAGTCCAAAATTTCTCCTAAAAAATAAAGTTTCAAGCGAACATTTTTTCATTATCAAACTGATTTTATAAATGAAATTTTTTTATTTATATAAATGAAAATATTATAATAAAGATTCAATTTGTGATTTCGGCGCATGGTTCATATTATGTTTGCCACAGCTGTGTTGCAAAATTCTCTTTTTGTTTCTACTTTTATAAAGGTATTAATTTTTCAGACGCAAAAATGTATCTCTTGAAAAAGATCCGTACAGGGATCGAAACGTTGAGCTAAATTAATTTGCAAACTTACTGCTCTTTTTAATGATCGAACTTTGCGCCGAAATCATAAATTTAATCTTCGAACTGATTTTATTTATATTTATAAACCGAGTGGAAATTAAAAAATAAATATTAAATATAATATATAAAATTATTATACATAAATTAATATAATATTAATATTAAATATGTTTATTGCACTTAATTCTTTTCGACGAAATTATCACAGCTGCTCGAGACGTAGCGGTAGAATTATTCATTCCACTGTACCGTTCGAGTAATTCGCCGTCGAAGATTCGGATGGGGAATCAAGTTGTTAAACAGAATATTATTGTCGGTGTGTTCCAGATGCAACTTCCACGATGACATCCACGGTGCAGGTGCAATTGATGGCGCAGTCCTACGTGACGTATGGCAACACGACCGCTCTGCACTGCAACCATAATGTACCGGATGATTTGTTGCACAAAGTGGAATTCATGAAAGACGACAAGAAGATACTACAGTACATAAAGGATAGAAAACCGCCGTTCGTCGAACAGCGGGTAGAAGGCGCGAACATGGAGGTGAGTTCGCAATTAACGCACACGATCCTCTTGTTCTGTTTTAATTACACACCTTTCAAACGATCGTCACGTCGCGTTTAACGATTTTACCGTCCCGCGCGTACGCACACGAGTACAATTTTTCGGACGCGGTACAATAATCGAACACGGACGCGCGAGCTTAGTATTGGTAAATTGAAACGGCAAAGTTATACCACACACACGCGTTCAAATGTGGAACTATTTTTTTGTCATCGGGACAAAGCATCGGGCACTTTAACGAGACAAAAAACAAATGAGAAACGGAATCGTGTCGCTCTGCACCAAAATTTCACTATAACTCTTGAACCATAAGAGATATGGGAATAAAATTTCCGCTAAAATTCATTGAAAAATTATTCCCATCTACTGATAATAAAGATAAAAACAACAGCAAGTTTGCAAATTAATTTCACTCAACGTTTCGATTCCTGTGTGAAAAAATTAATATTTAATAAAACTAGAAACAAAAAGAGGATTTCCAACACAACTGTGGAAAAACATATAAGAACCAAAAATAAAAAACACTTACTTGCTGTGGCCAAAAAAATTAGAAAAAGAATATAATATATTTAGTTACGGTTGAAAAAATTAATACTTCATAAAACTAGAAACAAAAAGAGGATTTGCAACACTACTGTGGAAAAACATATAAGAACCAAAAATAAAAAACACTTACTTGCTGTGGCCAAAAAAAATTAAAAAAAGAATATAATATATTTAGTTACGGTCGAAATTGTTAGGAAAAGAAAAATTATTAGTCCGTTTTTATTTTATACTTCTTAGTCCGTTTTTAAAAACGTATTATTAACTCAACACAATTCTAAAAAATAAGATGCCTCACGTACTCGACGTTCCTCTGAGACTCACCCTTCTTACTACGTTCTACCATAATTAATTCGACTGCTAACACGTAAGAAGGGAACACGAGGCAGATATAAGCGTGGAAGCTATACAACCGATCCTTTTCACATCGAAAACATGTATTTTCTATGATTGTTGTATTCTCGTGAATGCCAACAACGTGCCATTCATTCATTGAGAAAGTTTTCTCGCGCGGCAGACATTGTCTTGTTGAAAAGGTGTCGCCGGACTATCCAAATATTTTACCTCTTATGCCACGAATATTCAGATACTCGTAGACAATGATATATCTCGGGCTCGGAATAATCCTCCCTCATTGAAATAAGATTCCACGCGGTTTCTTCCGAACCGGAAGCAGATTGCAAATTGAATCTGCCTCGATATCGATACATCGCACGAAAGAACTTTATTCGATATTTTCAAATTGTATTCGCGCACGGATTCGCCTATTTTTCGGTTTCGCTATAGCGGCCAGAAGCATCGCGCCGCACAGTGGTCCGGATTGGAAAATCGAGTGACATTTTGTCGAAAAATGAAACTTCTCATAACGACATGCACCAGGTTTCTATTGCTTTCTAAATATCCATCTACCACGAAAATAAATTTTTGAAAATACCACGTTTTTAAAAACGGACTAAAAAGTATAAAATTAGTCCGTTTTTAAAAACGTGGTATTTTTAAAAATTTATTTTTATTTAAATAATTATTTTCTGCTTTTTAGTTCTTGTGTTAATACTTGTTTATATTATAAGCAATAACTTCACTTAGTTTCTAATAAATATGTAACAACTACTAAAAAAAAAATTCAGTCTAAAGTCACCAACCATTCACGAAAAACCAAGGTGACAACGGCAGTAGTGTTTTGACCGCGGTCGGAGTAACTTCGTCCCGTTTGTTGACACGATTTTGGATTATGTGTTGTGTTGTGCTTTCACGCTTGTTAAGACGCGTCAAAGACAGTGTCCTGTTGATCCGACGGAGGAATATAAGATTCTAGAAAGCATTGTAAGTACCTCATACTTGACATTAGTATTTTGTAACACGGTATTAGTATTCTTATGTATAAAAATGAATATAAGGTATCCTTTCGTGGACAAGTGACTTGCAATTAATACAGAAAATTTTGGTTCTACGATAAAAATCCTCAATATAATTGTTATAGTAGAAGAAAAACTTGCTGACGTGAGTTTATCAATTATTATTAGACTGCAGATTTGATGCATTTATGACACAATTCTTTTTAATAGATCTAACAGAACACAGTAAAAACACTTGAAAATTTTGAAAATATTTTGTCCTAATCGACTCACTACAATTATTAAAAATAGAAATAGATGTTTATACAATTCTTGTATATTGCAATTAATGCAGTCAACTTTTCTTGCATATAAAAATCCGAGTTTTGTAACCGATGATTAATATTATTATCTATAAAAATGGATATAAGGTATTCTTTCATATTTTGCTATTTCTTAATGATCCAAGTGTGTAGGAAGAAGAATATCCCTTTAAATATATATCTAGGGGAACTATATATATAAAGGGGAACCCTAAAATTTTTAATACTTTAAAAAAGAACATGTATTTATATGGAATATCCAGCATAATGTTCTACAATTAAAAAGAAATACGTTTCACAATTTAAATAATGCCCACCTCTGGTGCAATCTCAATGCTGGAATCTGAAACCTTTTTCACACCGTGTTGCACCCCTGAACTCGTAACCGGTTGACGAGGAGTGGCAGACTCCCGCGGAAGCATCTTTTTCTGTAACACTCAAACCTGTGGACCCAAGTGTCTCCCTAAAAGTAGTAAAAGTTAATTTGCATCTTGTAAGTGGCGATGTCGAAGCATCCGCTTTTGCGTTAATAACGTGCCGGAGTTAGCGAGACCCTGTATACCCGTTAACCTAAATATTTCTCTAAATTATTCATACATCGACTTTTACTAAATTTCTGAATAATATCTAGTCCCCTATATTCCAGTGAAATTCAACCGAAACGCTATCTGCTGTATATAGAATGTTTATCAAAGCGTTTAAAAATCGATTTGCTTAATACGTACGCAAAAGACTTTTATAAATAATCAAACTAGCGAGGATATTCGAAAAATCTGAAAATACTGTTCTATTATTTTTTAACAATATATATGCCGCCTCGAATGTTGGAATGGCGGCAGATAATTTGATTTTGAAGAAAAATACGCGGTCTAGTTATAAATCAGAATAGAGGGGTGGCTTTAAGGGGAGTTGTGTTTTCATTCTGAAAAGTTTCAACTATTTTGCATTTTTTTTAAAAATGGAACGGCCCGACTAACTAATTTGAAACTCTGTATGCATTTTTATTATACAACTTTTATCAAGTTAGCTAAGTTTTGTCAGTCTAGTTTCCTCGTAAATACAGCTTTTATCTACTGTAGGACGCTTCGCGTAATTTCTTCGTTGATCAAATTTGATTTCGATTTATGGAGGTTTTTATCTCGTCAATTTTATTTCGTGAAATAAAGTAATATTAGGTACTTCTTGTTATTATTATTACTTTCGAAAAAGTGTGATTTATCTCTACGAGGATAAGGGTTGCAGAGGTGGGCATTATTTGGCGAAACAAATATTTCAAACACTATTTAATATTTCAAACTTTATTTTGCTTAAAGAAAATAGTATTTTAAATAAGATATAAAATTTCGAAAATGAAATATTTCTCTTCGAACAATGGGACCTACAAAATAAAATATGTCTATTTTAATAATCTGAAACACAAAATAGAATATTGTATCTTTTTTTAGCAACAATCAATCATTATTTTCAGCAACAATATTTAAAATTGAAATTGAAAATAAAGACAAAGTCGAAATATTTTGTATATTCTTAAAATAAAATATTATTTTCACAAATTACTGCCTCAAATAAATGACTTTATTTTCAATAATTACATCAAATAAAATATTTTATTTTCAAAGTTGTACATATACTTAAAAATAAATAGGATTATTAACTATTTAAAATACTATCTTTCCCAGGACTGGTTACTGGTTCTCATTTTTACTTTGTTTACATATTTCCAACAGCTTTTCACAAATTCGCGAAACGATCTGAAATAAATTTATTAAAATTTGTACACCTGTCGGGTCAGCCAATAAAATATAAAAAAGAAACACACAACACAGTAACAACATCCGCAGCGAGGAAATAAAAATGTCGATGAAGATACGCTGGAGCACGTGTAGTCCAAACGAGCAGCCCGAGTTTAAGCACACAGATTACTCGGCAGCAAACGCATAATAACAACAATAACAATAATAATTGCATATCTTGAATGGCAAGTCGTTAACCCGTTCGTTATGAACATTAAACACGAGAAAGTAATTTATCGAACAACCGTGCTCAACGATTCCGTCGCGGAATCGTCGCGTGCTCGAATCACGCGCGCCGCTTCCACGTATATTCATGTTTCATATCGTACGAAAAACTTTTTACGATGTGTTGAAACGTATTATAACGAAGTTCATTCCCGGTCCGGCCGTGTTTCTCCGCACACCGTGCATTGCATTACCCGGCGGCAATCAATTCCGTTTTTATTCCTTCCCCGATAATACGAATACATCGATACGCGGCTGGAAAAACGACGATATTTAAATCGTTCGTGCAATCGGCTCCGAGCGTCTCGTTACTCGAGGCTTTTATTAATAAAGCCAAGTTTTATAGTTCACTGTAATTCGCAACGATCGACGGAGCGTCTGCGAAACGAGCGGACAGCTCGCGGGGGAAAATTGATACAGTGGCACAATTCAATTTGCGTGCAGATTGAGAGCATGATTTTTAGTAGTGGTTCGCGCTAAAAAATATGTAGAAATAACACCGGTCGAAAGAGGGGCTTGATCATCGACAAACATTCAACAAATAGGATTTCTCTCTTTGCACGGTGCAACGCCACTGTGTTGCTGCGGTTTAACAATCGAGCGTAGAGAGGGATTAATACCGAACGTTTTTTATGGCGTAGAACTGTGGGGCATAAAGAAAGAAGTGCAAACACTAGAAATTATTTGACTGTCCGAATGATTTTAGGTTGTTTTTATTGATAGAGCAGAGTGTTTGTAATATACACCATTTTTTAGTATTATTATTTAATGAATATTTAGTTGTATTTCATCAGGAGCTTAACAAATTCTACCTAGTTTTTTTTAAATATAATATAATAATAATAATAATAATAATACAGGCTGAACTTTACCTAAGGAAAGTAAAAATTTTTAGCTTTCTCGAATATAATTCTGTAGATTGTGGGGGGAAATGTTGGAAATTGAACAGAAAATTGGGAAATCGAAAAGGAGAGACATCGAAGTGCATTGCAATATAATCGCCTAGAGAAATCGAAATATAACCAATGATATAAATATTTAACTACCACGCGGTTACCAGAATAGTTAAGAAAAGAAGCCAGAGATGGAAGTCAGCGATTATTGGCATGACTGGGATGTGGAGCGGGCAGAGAGATGAAACAGATAGTGGCAAGGGAGTTAGGGCAGACAATGCGAAATATGCTGGGGCGAATCCGGGAATTTGGAACGTGTGGTAAGAGAATGTAGGTAGTTAGAAAGGGATGGTTGCATAGGAGAGGTAGTAAATGAGAAAGGATTTGTTTAATACGAAAAGGATTAGAATAATTTGAAGATACAGTATTTTATGTATATAAGTCCCTAGCACGGGTCTGCCGAGGGACATATATGCATCAGGGACACTATTCTTTGACTGTTGCCGAACGTAGAGAAGGACAGCCGAACTCGAGAAGCCTTGGTCGCCGAGATAAACACCCAAGTGTAAACACAATGTGATCAGAATTCCTATCGTCCTTATTTTTCATTATTTTTTAATGGAACTTCAAGTTTCATATTTGTGGCATTTTTCTGATTAAAATCATACCAAATATGATATAATTCCGATGATATTTACTTGTGTAATAGACAACTACACAAGTAAATTACACAAGTAAATATCATCGGAATTATATCACGTTTGGTATGATTTTAATCAGAAAAATGCCACAAATATGGAACTTGAAGTTCCATAAAAAAATAATGAAAAATAAGGAAGTTGGAAATTCTGATTAGGCAGTCTCACCGAGACACCCGAGCCGCATGATATCATATTTCTCGGCGACCGAGGCCTCTCGAGCTTCTTGGCCCCTCAAGGAGGTATATCCCGCAGTAGTGGGGATAGATCAGGGACTTTTATGGCTCAGACTTTTGTGACATTTATGCATAAAATACTGTATTACGAACTACAGAAAAGAAAATTGTAATGATTGAAACCGTGATTAATTGTCTATCATGGCGGTTTCGCGTATCACATTCGAGAGGTTAATTTTAAACGGTGATATATAGCGAATTCGATTCGCACGCTTTGTAACGGCCTGCAAATTCCTGTGGGCACATAAAAAGATTGAAAAGACGAGGCTGTCGCGTCGTGTTTCAGGCCGAATTGCAGAAATCGAGCCGCGTCGATATTAATAATTCACAAAAGTTCGATAGCCGTTCGTGTGCCTGGAATCCAAACGATCCGAGTAAATTGCTGGCCGCCTCCTTTAAAGTTCAATCTGTTTGAGTAATACCGGGTGATTAAACGTTTAATTTACAAACGGCGGCGGCGCTTTCAACCGAGGCATTCACCGGTAGTGCTCATTTAAATCGCTGAAATCTTTTCGTGTAAAATGCAATTTTCGCTGCATGTTATTCGAGGCGCGATCTTGAATTCAACACTGGAAATTATAAAAAAGTGTTGTCTTTGATTAACTCAAGTTTCATTTTTATTTTATTCTATTCATTGAGTGTTACATTATTGTTTATAATTAATTGAACATGTTTTGACATAGTTTCGATATCTCCTTGACGAACTTTTCGTGTATCTAGGTGGCATATTAATATAATTTCTTATTAATGGCTTTTTGTCGACGATTATATCTAATGATAATTAAATTAGGAATAATCTATAATAATCTATATAAATAAAAATCAAATGCTGTTCGCGTAAATGTATTGAATGCGAACCATTATTTTCAGCAACAATATTTAAAATTGAAATTGAAAATAAAGGCAAAGTCGAAATATTTTCTGCAAAAAATTACTGCATCAAATAAAATATTTTATTTTCAAAGTTGTACAATTATTACAAAACGTCAAATTTATCGTGGTGACATCTCACTAGCATGGAAACGCGACAACAGTGCCGACCACTGAATATTGCTATCGTATCATTTATAATGCAGGTAATTGCGCGCGACGTTTGAATACTTGCCGGTGTATAATACTTGTCACTTTCTTTATTTTCCCTAATATTTGAGGTTCCCTTGGGTTTTGTACTTTTTAAACCATTTTGCTGTTGAAGCAGCCACAAATAAACTTTCCCTGACACTATATTACCTTTCCAACGGTCAGGTGTCACTTTTAAAGTATCAGTCATTGTAATTAATTTATACTTGTTTAAATAAATTACGACATTCAAACTCACGATAGTATCAACTCTCAAATATAAAAATATAGCTGAGTACAGTGCAGTACAGTCTTGTCACGGTTTTTGTTATTATTAGAATATTTATTTATAACAATAACTATGAATATTGCTTTCTGAGGTATTTTCAACTTTATATTGCTTAATTATATATATTGAATATCACAAATTTATTATCTTCAAGTTGAAATCAGAGGGTACAATCATTCTCAAAAGTCACTTACAATTTTATAATATGAAGACAAATTAATTAAAAAATAAATATAACATGAAATTCACTAATTAAACGAAAGCTTTTTAAATCAATCTATTTTTTTTTAATTTTTGAATTTCTTTGTCTTCCATTTTTACGATCGAAGCACGACAACGCAGTAATCGGTACAGCCACATGTTCGTAATGAGTCGAGCAGCTTCATAAAAACATCGAGCTACTTAACTAACCAGCTACTTGTTCTTCCGGTAGTCTACGTGATCGTACTGCTTTTCCGTGTACCTCAGAAGCTATTGACGCGTTTCGTTTAATCGTGGTCTCTTTCCATTTGGATAAAGGGGTACCCTTTCCACTGTAGCCAAGTCCCTCATTACTGTTGCATTCTACTTATCGGATCAGCCGCTTCCGCGTTGCGCTTGTTTGTACGGTCAATGATACGCGGCGCTGCTGTGACTAATTACTATTTCATTTTACCTATCCTGTCATCTATCGTCCCGGTTGTTCTTGTCGGCCGAGGGATCTGCTCTGATCAGTTACGTTCATATTCCACTGGCCAAACGGGATAACTCCTGCAAAATGCATTTCTTTCCCACAGTCGAGCGCGTCAACATTTTTATGCGTTCGCGCTCGATCAATGTTTCGTCTCGCTGACAATGGTACGCCGTTGTTTAAGCCATTATTTTTCGTTCCGTGTCGCACAGCCAATATCGTACACGTCAACGACCAAAAATAATTGATTGATAAGTTGATCATCGAACCGATGTCCATAAAAAGTCCATGAAACCAACGCAACTTATTTAATGACACAGAAACCGGAGAATTTTATTGTAGCTTTTCTCTCACACATGCGTGTTATAAATTTTATTTTATTTTATATTCGAATCTAGACAATAAATGACGATAAAGAACACCATAAAATGCAAAATAAAAAATCGTGACACAGTTCTAGTGTGATATAACGTATTTTGCATATTATTTCGTTGATGAAGAAATTCGATAAAGTTGTTGTTTTATTTATCGCTGAAGCAGAAAAATTGAGCAGTGCTAATAAACTTTTTGTTTTGTGTAACTTTGAAGATATTAAATTAATTACCGTCTGAGGCAAAAGTTAATCTGTAGAATATTAGCAGCTTGAGATGTTAATTATATCGATTTAAGTTTATCTTTATACATATTAACTGTGTTATTAATAATGTGGTTAATTCGATTAGTACATTTCTGGTGAAGTCTATTATTATTTCCAGATCTCGGCGAAGACCCATGTCGTTCATTAATAACAAACGCGACCGAGGTTAAAGTGTTAATAAATCAGACGCAAATTAATGCAAGATCATTTCACAGTTCGATGAATAACAAAGCTAGTCTACTTTCACGCGAAATTACATTTTCTCTCCGAGCCTTTGATCGATCGTTTAGTTATTCTACTGATCCATCAAATCACTCGCCACTTTAGTTGTTTGACTCGTTGCGCACTTGTTCTACTTGCAGGCCTAATAGCTGATCCATTCTACTCGGTAACCCTGCAAATGTAATTATCGTACCGTGAAACTTCATTCACATCCGCGTTTTTTTCAATGGATTGTTCTTTTAATAATGAAAATTACACGGAGGCAATGTATGAAACAATGTACATAATTTCGTCACATTTTTCTACTTTCTGTTTTATGAACTCAATAGTTGCATAAAAGATTCTACGATACTTTTTCACCCATTTTTGCTTCACACTTTAACTTAATAAACTTTGCTGCACTTACCGCATCTCATTTTAGAGAAATAATTTTCAAACCACAGATAAAGAGGGATCAATCATTTTATAATATGTAGAAGTGAGTGGTAAGGGGTGAATTTTCACCCTGAGTAACGTATGAGGGTTAATAATTTTAATTGATCTTTCAAATTAAATGTTTCCGTCGGTGCACCATTACGGAAATACTTCTTACTATTTCGAGCGACAGTTCCAGCAAAAGTTCGTTGTAACGGTTTCAAACTTGCACGACCAAAAATTAGTGGGATATTTAATTTAATGACGCTTTCGGCGCAACCGTTTTCGATCAATTAATAAATATAGCAATTTTGCATCTTGACCGAAATTAAATTAAATGTTCAATATTTACGATCTATAATTGTGATTATTTTAGTAGCGGGAATATTGTGATGGTCGATTGTTCGGAAAATAATTTGTGCGCAACAATGTTGCACGGTTCGCACGATCCCCCATTATTTCCTGTATTCGCACATATTCTAGAGCCAGCGGAGGAAGAATGAGAACAAAGGGGGACGGTATCGAGTGGTGGATTCAACTCGCATTCTGTCGTGTTCGCAACGTTACGCGGTTCGTGCATCGCGCGATTTACCTTTCGTTACAAGCCGCATTGTGCCCGAAACGTCAGGGCTAACCTAGAAAAAGTGACGCATATACTTTATCGTCCGCTAAACGTGTCCGTACTTGTTCGCCCTGTTCCCTGTGACACATATTATGTCCTGCGACGGTAATACAACCGGTGAACCATTACAATTCAGAAGTAGGCAACGCGAGCTTCAATCGAAATCTCGAAACGATAAATAAATTTACTGTTGCATATACAGAGTGAGCCACCCAATGTTGTGAAATATCTTTGTGGTTCTTAAGGATGTTCAGAAGGTACGAGTGGAAACAAATGTACAAGAAATTCGAAGTCCATCAATATATTGACAATGGAAGCAATTCATGGGTACAATTTGCATTTAAAAAATAAATTAATTTAAAAAGCTTTCGTTTAATTAGTGAATTTTATGTTTTAAAATATGTATATTTTTCATATATCAGCAGGAATATGAAAAAAATGTTTTATAAAAAATATTCTTCGTATGGAGGGGCACATTTAACAGCACAATGAAAGCCATTCATACTTTTTGCATTGAAAAATAGATTACTTTAAAAAGCTTTCGTTTAATTAATGAATTACATATTATATTTATTTTATTTATGCTAGTGAGTTAAGTTGCAATAAATATTAAACGGTGCAGTGAATTGAAACTAAACTTTGGTAATTGCGCTAATTTAGTAAGAATTGTATCTTGTCAAATTTTCAAAATTTTTTTGCGTTTTTATATATCTCCAGAACATTCTTAAAAGATATTTTTGTTTTTATATGATTTTCTTTAGAGATATCAAGACCACGTTTATTTCTTAAAAAAATGGAACCACCCATTTTTAAATACCTACAATGATAGCCCCTCTCATTAGGAAATCATTGACTATAATTACTCAAGGTCACTTTGTACAAATCAACTTGTACAAAAATACAAATTAATATACAAAGTAGAAAGTGAATATACAAGAAAATAATGTACTAACTTTTATACAATATACTAAAAATTAAATAAAACTTTCGAACCATTTATTATTTCCACAAACATTGACTTTTAGCTTGAAACTCTTCTTCTGCTAGGAAATCTGTACACGATATGAGCAACATTTGGGTATCAAACTTTTCACATTATATTAGATCATGGTTGTATCTTACTCTATCTGAAAGAACCTGTCTTTCTCCACGATGAAATAACTTCGTAGCTTGATGCAGATTACGACCCCGATCCAGCTCCAATTTTAACTTCGTTTTAACAAGCAAGCATTACTCCGCAATCGTCGAGTGCTTTTTCCTTTCCAGGTGCTACGAGTTATTATTACGTCTAATTTTCTTTTTAAGAAAAAGGCTGTAAGTATTAATTCCCCGAAGAGCAGTTTTCTTGAGTTTTAGTTATATCGTTGAAGCTTTCCTTACAAGATGGCGCGATCATTTTATCATGTTTGTTTAGCCAGCATTCGGTAGAGCATCGTCGGATAATTTCCAGAACAAATTTTACATCTTGAATAACGGCGAGTAACTACCCGGTTCTCTCTTCGCTGTTTAATTTTACTTGATAACACCCGTAGCATCATCTCCATCGCCGACTTTCTTGAAATTGCGATACGACACATTCAGTCCGCTAAAACTAAAGTTATCCAACGAGATATTGCAAAACAGGCTGCTTTAATAATACCGAGCACGTTCAACCTTGTTCTTATTTGATATTGTGTTAGGTTAGGTTAGGTTGCAAGCCACTTTTAGGAGCATATTTTTGTTTCGAAGTTACCTGTAACTCCTCGTTCCAATTATACTGTCCAAAAAGTTTAAACTTTCTTTTTTGTTTTCATATAACTGTTGGGTGGATCTTACAGAGTTTATAGCGCTGATTCCAAATTTGGCCTTAATTTTTTTCCTAAAAACCTATTTTTCAACTTTAAACAATTATTGTAATGTTATTATAAAAGATATTGTATTGTTCTTTACATCAGAAGATTCTCTACACTTTCCCGAATCCAGTGATGTGCAATAGTAATACGTTGTGATTGTTTCAGCATGTTTAAATAATCATTAAAGACGGAGAGACACCACTTTAGCACACGTTTTTGAGGATATTTTTTAATTTACATGAAAAAAATAAGGGCCCAGCGGGAAATCGAATTACACCACGCGATAGAGCAGACTTTTATATTTATTATAATTATTTAAACAATCAGAAAACAATTTCAATAAACTAGAGTGAAATAGAAATTTATTTTCTTCCTTATTATGTTTAATAGGTTGAGAGTAGTATAACAGTAGCTTTACATTTTTCGAATATAATTACACCTACCCATTTTTGTCATAAATGCATCCAGTAATTAATGTGCAACTACATAGTTTTAAATACACACATTATTTTCTGCAATTTTTTATACGAACAACTGGTAAAACTCATTTCGCTCGAGTTTGTGTAATGTAACATTACATCCGCGTAATATTATCAAATTAAACTTACATACATATTTCACAAAAGCATCCAAAGACATTCGTTTTATCGTGAATGCGAAAGAGTCCACGGTCTGTTCATTATAATGGCTAGGTATTTAAACAGCAATTAAACTCCACTCGCCATTTACGCGATTGCTACTTCGTTTATCGTTCATATGTGCCCATTACTAGTACAATATTTCTGCAGTACGATAGGAACGTTATTATTGTCGTTATTACTCGCGTTTTGATCTAAAAATCATTATGTTAATTTCTCATTCTGTGTCGCTACTATAATTGTAACTATATTGTAAGTTGCTATTGCCATTGTTAATTCTTAATTACAAAAGCGTTATTATCATTGCTATCAATTTCACGAATGAACAATCATTAGAATAATTCCTCAAATTAAATATATATCCAAATTATAGTTATCATCAATTTTTGTAGATGAATTTAAAGAAATTGGATTAAAATACAATCATGTCCTGAAATTATGTTTCCAACGAGAATAATTTCTTATTGAATTATAAAAAATTCAGGAAAAATTATTTATGTTCACGTAATTCAATCTGATTGGGAAAAGATACCGCAGTAAGGGGTACATTTACTCTCTGCGCGTTTCCGAGCGTGCTGCCCCGGTTCCATCGAGGTATAAAGATCAAGAAATCAATCTCTTTATTATAAAAAGATTCTCCCCCGGCGAAGTATCGGCAAAGAGTTTCCGAACACGGTGTACATCCTTTAACAAGGAATCAGATAAGTACCATCGGTTTCCATTAGAGAGAATAAGCAAGACCGCCTTTCTTAAAGGATACCGCACAAACGAGCAGAACGAGTTTACGGGGAAATTGAGATTGCGCGTAACGCTAACGTGATCAGGTATGAAGTCGGAACACAATATAAGGGGAAGGATGCACGCGCACTATGGCATGTAACGTTAATAATAAAAAAACTAACAGGCACACGGTACGCGACACATCTTATTTCCCTGCGAAGGCACTGTACATTTCTATTTTCCCAAACAGACGAGCACGCTTTTCCCTTTTGCTCCGTGCGTCACATACCTAGAAAATCGGCCAGAGGGACAAACGAGATATTGTTCTTTCCTTGCGACACACATTCGAAATACAGGTAAATCCTGCATAACATGGTAGCTATGTTTCTCGAAACCGTGTTACGCGATGCTAAGAACGGGAACGGGAAGAGTTAGGTTCTTCAAACCAACAGCACCATTTTGTGCCGCTTCCATTCCAGTATCATTTTGTTCTTGTGTTTATATAATATCTGTGTTCACAGTTTTTTTTTAAATTTATTTATTTAATGTTGCTTTAACATCCAAGATCATTAGCAACACGGTACATTTTCTTACAATATTTTGTACATTTTAGTATCTTTGATATATTGGGCAAGACTGTGTTCCTCAGAACCTAACCTAACCTATTTTTCCTTTCATTTTTATATTTTTTGCATTTCTGGGTTACTGAGTGCGTTTTCTATCTGTAGGTTTGCTCAGTTAGTAATTAATTATATCTGTGCAGAGTGAATGCTCGTTTTCTGTCTATAGATTTACGATAAAAAATACGAGTTCGTGATCTTTTATAATTATATTCATATCAGATCATTTAATTTCTGTCCTGCGTTAATTTCAATTTCATTTCGTGCCATTTCTGTAGCGTCGTTTCTCGAAAAATAGAATACAAGTATATTACAAGTTTTAATAATTTAGCCCTCCATATAACAATAAGTGTTCAAGTAGAACCACAAAAAAATAACGGGATTATTACTGTTTATTAAAAATAACGAAACATATTACGGAAATAGGATTTTCACACTTGTTGACGTGCTACCTAATGAGCCCAGGGCTAACAATCGACTAAAGACTGCGTCCTTGGAGCCACCGGCAGCCGACAAACGTAAACAAACGCGCTCTTGCCCAGTCTTCCGACTTTGGGGAACTATTATAAAAACACAAGATAGGCGCTCGTCGCTCGACACCATAACACGCGATTCAACAATAAGCTTTACAGTGAACGTGTTAATGCACTAATCGAACATGAACCTAGCACCTCGAGCTGTTTTTAATTGAATATATTCGTTGGTCGAGAGGTCCTTGTTCCTGCCGCTCGCAAAGAGGCGTTTGATGACTCTGAAGTTTTCGCCCTCGGCCTTAAATAAATCAATCACGATGACAAACAACATAATCCAGGTCAAGTAGTCTTGCCCGGAGAACCTAGGCGCCGGAGAAAGTTGTTTGGCGTCGAATTTTCGTCCTCCTCGCTTAGCGACCGGTTTAGCACTCTCTTCACAGGAAGAGGGTCCTTCGTGCTCGTCGACCTAACTGCAATTAGAGGCGAAAAATTCATTGAACCTGAAACTCACCCTCGAGAACCTCGAGCACCTTTGACTTCCATAATAATAATCGCTGTACATGTCCTTTCGTTTACGATTCATATTGAAACGAGTGTTGATTCCATTCGAAATCCTTATCTCTTCATCGGTGTCGATTAGCAATTTAAAATAATTGCGTGCGACGGTTTCTAATCTCTCGCGAACATCGTACAACTGTCAGAACTTTATTTTTTTTATCATTTGCAACAAACTCAGCCCGATCAGTAATTATTATTCAGACGAGTAACCGGAATATTTCGAGGTTATATTGTCCAACTTTGAACTTCAATTTTGCGATTATGCTCTCGCAGATTTTTACAACATTGTTTTATTACTGTATTTGGAAGAGCGTCGTTGGCATAGTTGTATTATTAGACTGGGGATATTTATGCAATTTTAAGAAGGGTGGAATCTCTTCACCCAGGGATGGGTTCCAAAGATCAAAAGTGGAGCTCGGTTAATAGATCGGATATATATACAGGGTGTTGTATTCTTGATATGAAGAGGCACATTTAATGGCGCTATTTTTCGATAATGGCCCCTTTAGGGTCAGCTGAAGGGCAACTTCATTTTTCCAAATGGAAATCCATGGAAATCTTCACAATTTTCTATATTGTTTCTGTACTGGATTAATAAATTATCTGATAAAGTACGTACTTTCTGTTGCCGCTTACTAGATGAACATACCATTATGCAAGCTTTGCAATATTTATCACGGTATCGTTAAAAAATGGTATGTTCAGGGAACAAAATGTTTTATACGAAATATTATTATTTTCCAATGTAGAATAAGTATATGAAATAAAAAAAATTATGGATTTCCATTTGAAAAAATGAGGTTGCCCTTCATCTGACCCTTGAAGGGCTTATATAAACCATTTTGTTTCATATTTCATATTCCTGCTGGTTTCCTTAATAATTTACTGTCTCGAGATAAATGGGCCACCTTGTATACGAGGTTTAGAATTAATTAGATCGTATGAACGAGTTTCTGCTGTAACTTATTAAAGCGATCATGATTCTCGAGTGCATACCGAGGCCGGTTCTATCTGACGATCAGTTAAAAGGGTATATAGGGGGTTGAACCACTCCTACGCGATCAGCCGAAGAAGGCTACAACAGTTTTCCCCACTTCGGCGAACACCTACGCGATCAGGCCAGTCGTTTGATCCATTTTTGAGCGATCGATACGTCTCGTTCAAGTTCCCGTCCCACGCGAGAGGCAATAATAAAACCGGGGAACACAATGGCGACGGACCTGAATGAATACACGAGCGCGCCGCGTTGAAGGTTGTTTAAGGGGTGTTAGGTTATCGACGGAGCACAATTCAACTCTAAAACCATGTGCAATTTGTTTACAGTACTTGGAAAACGGCACGACAATCAAACTAATGGACGTACGTTTCGAGGCGTCCGGCTTGTATAGCTGTCAGGTCTCGATGGCATCTCCTATATATACCGAGGCTTCCGAACCCGTTCAAATGAAAGTTATAGGTAAGTTACAGTGATCCTCTGCTTCCTGTCATTTTGTTTCGCGACAAATGTCCGATTTTCAAACGTCACGTTCGTGTTTTCAAACCGTTTATCGGAAACTTGAAGGAACGTTCGTCTTACATGCGTCACGTGGAATATTTTTACAAAAGTATATTTAACTTTACAAATACATGGAAGAACGTCAAAGATACATAAATATATTATCGCCTTAAGTGATTCATCAAAGGTCTGTTCCCATTAAGAGGACAGTGAATGACTCTCTATAAGTTCGGGTATAATTACCAATTGAATCATTATATTTATATAATAAAAATTTATTTATATTTTTTTATAAATTAAATATTTTACTCAATAAAATTTTTAATATATATATTATAAATTATTAATTTTTCTATAATTTATTAAATTTTATAATTAACTATATATAATATATAAATTAAACTATATTAATATTAAATATAATTTATATATTGTTAACAATATGATCAATATGGTTGGAAAAGTTTAAGGTAGAGGAGAAATGTAATATTCTTCAACCCTACGCGAACCCTTTCCCGCTACGAATAATAATAGTCATGTAAATTGAAATGGTAATACGTACTGACCCACTGCCAAGAACAATCCATGAACAGACACGAAAAGATTTCATTAAAAGAAACTTTCTCGCATTATAAAATCGGATATTTCGAATGAAACAACGTAATTCAATGTTCATAGGGAATTCGACGATAAATCATGAAAGCTCGTTACTCATCCGGTGGACATTTTATTCGAACCCTCGTTTCTGTAGTCGTTCTCACGGATATCGGAATCGAAGAAGAATTACTATCATCTGTTAAGGGATCACCGGAACGATGAATAAATATAATACATGCCAGCCCACTGTAATTCACCGCTGTCCCAACGAAATGATGTGCAACGCGCAACAGTTGAGAAACGATAACTCTTCGAATTTTGTAATCGTCGAATAACCTCTGGCATAGAAATGAATTTATCGTCGGAAGTCGAGTTTTTATCGGTAGAATCGACGTGAATATTGATGAAAGCTGAAAAAATACCGAAATCTCTGTATTTTTCTTCCGTTAGCCGAACAAAAAACATGCTCGAATATTTACCAATGATATTCGCACGTGCGCGCCGTACAGGTATCCAATTAAAATTCACCGTTCGTGGAAAAAAAGCATTTACATTCGTTTTGGTCGATTCCAACGCGAAAGGGATTTCAAGCAATAAACCCTACGCCCACTCCTCCTCCTCGCTTTTTACCACGTTTTTATTAGCTCGCTGTCTTGTTTGTTTGTTCGGTGACAAATTTAGCAATTGATTTTAAACTAACTTCCTGATGAGCTAGAGACTTGAAATTGGATACATGGCTCAGAACTGATGACAATGCATTAGAATTTTTTTTTAAAGTCTTACCGTTTCGGAGAAAATAACAATTAAATATTTACCTTCTCATCCCCTCGCGAACTACGTCTTCGCGTTCAGCGATCCCCACTTCGCTCGACAACCCCCTCTACTTTACTATACGCGCGCACTCTGAGTCGTCCCCACTCCACGGACCCATTTCGCCCCGACGGAACTCAGTATATGATAGTACGTCGCCGCGCGATGATCGGTTGTACATCATCGCTTTTTTTACCAAGTGAAATTTACAGTAAGCTTAGTGAGTATACAAAGTATTAATGAAGAGTGATACAAGGATTAACACAAGACTAAAAAGCAGAAAATAATTATTTAAATAAAAATAAATTTTTTAAAATACCACGTTTTTAAAAACGAACTAAAAGGTATAAAACAATTTTTCGGATCAAGATTTGTGAATTTTGAATAGCTGTGAAAATACTTGTGAGATTTCAAACGAAAAACGTGGGGCGCATGAGATAGATAATTGATGCATTTTGCACATTAATTAATTAATTATCTGTACAAGGTTAGGAATCTGTTTGGCACTAGGAAAAATTATTTTATACTTTTTAGTCCGTTTTTAAAAACGTATTTTAAAAAATTTATTTTTATTTAAATAATTATTCGTTGTCTGATCGATTAATTATCCCACGAAACAAAATCGCGATAAAACACGATGTCTTTGCATTTATAAATGCGCCATTCAAGTGTGTAAATGCTGTCCGTTTGTCCTTATAAATTGTTGCCGCTGCATAAATACGTGGAGCGAGTGCGCGTACCTTAATGAATCGAAAGAATAGATTCATTAACTTAATTTGCAGGGAAGAAAATACGTTGCGCGGCAGTAACGTACAATCGCGTATTCAAATGAAAGTTATAATTCGTGATTTATTTACAGCACGACCTAACCGTCGTCGTTCAACAACCCCATTGTCCTTTCGAACGTTTTAATTGTTTCGATTAATTTAACGATCGAGATTCGAGCACGACAAATTCTTCGCATTGATTTCAAACAAAATTTATTCATAAAGGTTACGATTGTTTAATGAATTAAAGCTTGCGCATCTATCAACCTTTCGCAGTTTACAATTTGTGTAATCGGTTTTATTAATCGAAGACTGAGCTTAAGTAATTGAATGATCAAATAGAGGAAATCTGCTTGACACAATTGAGATGTAAATTTTTATTTTGCATAACGATCTCCTGCCTGAGTATCATTTGTACGAGTTTTAATTGATTCACAAATGTACATTTTGAAATTGCACAGTACCACAGACTGAAAACCCGAAGATCACGTTCGAGAAAAGCATGTATGTGGTCGGCGAAAGTCTAGAGGCGAATTGCACCTCATCGGCTGCGCATCCAGTTCCTCATTTGACATGGTTCATAAATGGCAAGGAGGTAAATATAAAGAACAATTTAAATAATAAATAATTGAGTTCTTTGATATTAACACAGATTTTATTGGTTTGTTCAATAGTGTGGAATTATTAGCATTAATACGTCACTATGGAACAAACTGATGGAATCTGTGTCAAAAAATAAATAACAATTATTATTATAATTATTATTTATTATATATACAATTATTATATATATTATATATAATTTATTATACATATTATATAATTAATATTTATTATATAAATTAATTATTATAATGATTATTTCATATTCTGCCAAGTTTCAGCTTTCATTTACAAAAAATTTCAAAGAAAAAAATTTACAAGAAAGTTCTTTGATTTTAGCACAGAATTCTTCCGTTTGCCCCATAGTGCGTCGTACCGATTATTTAAATATAATTTCTATTACTCGCAACGACAATAGCGCGCACGTGATTGACTGTTCGATAAGTCCGAATCCCTCAATGAGCTCGAAGTCTCTCATTCAGTTACCGAGTCGCCACCGTAGATGGTAGAGGGGCACTACTTTCCGGAAATTAACTGTCAGTCCCGTCGAGGCGAAAGGACAGTTCCGCACGAAATTCTTATTCAGTGGTTCCTGTGTTTGTTTCGTTAGGTAGATATCACTTTGGTGAATCATTATCCGCACACGCGTCACAAGGACCAACTGATGTCCGCGACTGCAAAATTGATGATCGAGGTGTCCGCGTTGCATGCCGGGGAGAACGGGTATCTGGAGATCAGCTGTTACTCGACCATTCCGAGCTACCCGGTGAACGAGAAGTACGCCGACATCAAGAAGGAAACGGTTTCGGGTAAATATATCGTTATTCAATTATTTCTCTTCGGGACACAATCCTAACCTCTCAATCTGTCAGCACAGTGTCGCCAGACAGTGTTGCGATATTGGCCAAGATTTCTCTCGCCTCGATAACCTAAAGTAACTAAAATTAGAAGGATAAAGTTCACGTGTTATAAGTAAATCGATAATTAAATGCACAGCATGAAGTTTGCATAAATTCGTGACCGACTTGAAAATAAAATTCAATGGTTAAATTTGAAGGATCGATTAAATTCAAATGGTTAAATTTTATACAATTAAAATAAAGTTTTTTTTTTGTTTAAGATTGAACCATTTAATTTTATTTGGTAAATCTTACGTTTAGGGGAGGCAGCTCCGATGACCTCGACGCATTAATTAAAAATTATTATTTTATTACATAAAAATTATTAGTATTTTTATTATTAAAAAAATTATTTTGTTGTAGTGGCACGTGTTTAGAATTACGCCGTGATTTAATCCGTACTTCGGAATAATATTCGTATTGTAGCTTTTGTAAGCGAAATCCAGTTGCCCGGGATAAACATGTGAAAAACTTTCTCTTTGCAACGAATTGCTGTTTTTCTTGTTTGATATCTGCATGATATTTTGTGTACAGTTGATGTGAAATTATATCGTAGTTACCGAATACAACATATAAAAAGGTATAAAGGCGACACGAGAGAAGATGAGATTCGTGATCCCAAAAAACGCACGAGTTTCCTAATTAGAGTCTTTTGAAGCGTCAGCGTGTCCGCTGAAAAAGAAGTTTCTCAATTAGGAACGGGAATCTCGCGATTCGCAACCGAACCGAGCTTGTATTCGCGAAGTTCCGTCAAAATTATGGTTCTCGTGGCCCCACTATGTACAGCACTGGTTCTTAACTGGTGTTCCCCGAGCTTTCTGCAACTGTTCCGCGAAATTCCTCAAAATTTATTGAATGCATTTCATAACGTATTTTCTAAAGTATATTTATTTATACGCGGGATGTTTTTGTTTCTTTTCTGAATCATTAATTTTGGTGTTCCGCAAATTGTACATATAATCACAAGTATTCCTTGACTTCAAAAAGGTTAAGAACCACTGGTCTATAGGTTTATTATACTTTGAGGTACAAAGCTAATCCTTATTTATTTATTTATTTATTTGACACTATATACTAATATCTTTTATACCATCACAATATTTGTTCAAAGTCGAAAAATGTGTTTTTTTTCTCTAACTCTAACTTAACCTAACTCGTGTCGGACACGGATATTTTGCTTTCTGGATCGAGAAGAACGTCGACGTTGGAAAGTTGAAAGGGTAGTTTCTCAAGATAAAAGTGTGCTCTATCGAGTGGTATAATTTGATTTTCCGCTGGACTCTCATTTTTTTTATATAAATTGAAAAATATCCTCAAAAATGTGAGCGAAAGTGGTGACTCTTCGCCTTTACTGATTGTTCAAACATGTTTAAACTCGAATTAAGTTTAAACTAAGTTTAAACATGTTCAAAGTCGAAGAAAATGTTTTCTTTTTTTTCAAACACAAATTTCTCAAAAACTGCGTCTAGCAGATAAAAAATTCTAACAATCTCTTATTATAGTGAGAATCGAATCTTCAAAAAAAGTTTGAATTTGTCGAACAGTATCGTCATTTTTGTAAGGCAACCACATGCCGTCATCTTTATAGTTCAATATTTATTTTATAATTTTTCTATTAAATAAATTTTATTACAACGCATGGAATACCGCGGAACACGCGCAAAAAGCTCGCGGAATTTCTTGACCGAAACGTTCCCTAAGGGTTGCATTCCAAAAAATCGAATATTTCCCATGCAACAACCCAATAAAGCTGGTAGACAAGTCTGGCGACTCTGCCTCGACGTGCTTCCCTGTAAACCAGCCCAAAAAATTCGTTCTCGGTTGTGTTCCAGTGCAAATTATACCCGCGCCGATCGTCGTCTCCTCCTCAGCACTGAAAATCGCGCAAGGGTGGGCCCCGCCTGCGTTACTGTACATACTCTGCGCGATGCACAAAATCATTCCTTAATAAAAGTCAATTGCTTTAGGATAATTAAAAGAAACGGAAAGAAAATGGATAACAAAAAAAAAAGAAAGAAATGAATGAAAAAGTCGGAAAAGAGTGCGAACGAATTGAAGACAATGTATAGTATACATAATATACATACGTAATCGAGAAGGAACAAGCGGAGAAAAAGAGAGGGTGAATTTCGGGGGAAGGAATGAGGGATCTATATACATATATATTATTATATATATATATATATACATTAAAGAACGAACAATCACAATGTCTTCCTTGATTATACCGAAATACACGGGGGCAGCGGTTTTATTGTCTTGCAGAAAATTTTATAACTCATAGACGCGGCTTCTTCGTGCAAAACTATTTTCGATTGTCGCTTGTATCGATCGTTATCTATTTCACGGAACGTAATCCCGGCGAGGACGCTCGTCTCGCGGAGCCTTTCCGCGACGGAGCACGACTACGAACAGAGAGAGAGAGAGAAAACGGAGAAGAAAAACAAAATACGACAATGAAGAAGAAGAGAAAAAGGGGAGAGAAAAAAAATAATAATAATATATATACGACATTACGACGACGAGAAAAACCGTAGGGAAAAAACATTAAATATTAATAGATGCCTCTCGTCGCGAACGAAGTAAAAGAGGAACCTCCTTTTTTTCCGCCGGGGATTTTTTCGTCTCTCTGTGTCTGAATTTTTCCGTTCCTGTACTTTTTCTCGAGACAAAACAAATACGTAGTGCACGGGCGCATTTTTCTGATTGGTCAGTCCTCGCGTCGACCACGGTGAGATTAACATTAATCGCGATGCTGAGAACGGTGTTGACACGTGCGCGTTGGTTCTCGGATCGAAACGTGTCCTTTCCCCGTCCCCCCCACCCCCATCCCCGCCTTGTTGAGATCCTTTAAATCACGTTGACGCTGTGTAGATAGAATAACAATTGTGTTTTATACTCGACCGGTGATATAAGAGTTTACCGTGTAATCTAGGATTAGGCACGCAATACCGTTGACATTGTCTGTGCTCGATTGGCAAGACGCGCGCCGCCATGATAGATCTTCGATCATTCGAGCATTGCGCCCACATATCCATGATAGTACCTAAAGAGGCGGATCGTACCGTACTATTGCGATATATATGTATGTGTATGTGTATGTCGTGTTGAGCCGGTGAGAGAAGCGATTAGGGTTGCCACCTAATGGGAGAGATTGTTCGACGAAACGCGACCGGTTCGATCGAGGAACATAACCACAGCGATCTATATATTTTTCTTTACCGATCTCGTAACAGGTGGTTCGTCGTTTGATTGATAATCGAATGGATATTTTTGTCAGTATATTTAAGGGGTATAATTGTTGTTGCAACTTCTTTCGTCGAGGCGATTATCGGGTTACTTTACAATTAGTGTTGGGTCTATAACCTAAAAACCGGAATTCGATATTAGATGGCGACACTTGTGTATGCGCTAGAGCTCGGACTTTTATTCATCTTCATTTTATTTAAATCGTAAATGATTTTGTGCAATTTGAAAGAATAATGAAATTAAAAGAACGTTGATATATTAATTTAAATTTATTAAGAGAATAAGTAATCATTATATTGATACATTGATGCAAAATAAAAATCGTTTGCATCAATGTATCAATATAATGATTACTTATTCTCTTAATAAATTTAAATTAATATATCAACGATCTTTTAATTTCATTATTGACTCGATTCGTTCTTTGATTCAAAAGATGACTAGTTTTTTTGAGATGGCATCCACAAATTGCGAGAAAGATGGGAAAATGTAACTTCCGATGGACAATAGTTTGATTAATAGAATTATACAAGATTTTTTTTAATAAACGTTCAAATTTCCTAAAAAAATATGGGTTTTTAAATTATAGACCCAATAGAATCATCGAATATATTGATTATAGGGAAAGAAAAAACGTGGCAATCTTAAATTTGATCTCGTGCGTTTGATAGGTAGACTTACTCGTAATCGGTGTGTCGCACTGACTAGGCAAGGTTGCAGTCTCTTGGGAATCGGAGAGAATGATCGGGTGAAGAAATCAGGTAACTTTGTTTAACGCGATCTTGTAGATCCTGTCGAGTAAATGAGGAAAATCTATATTTTAACGTTAAGAGTTCGCTGGTTTGAAAGTTGTGGATGTTAAAAATTTACGACGAACATTCCCGGGAAATCAATTTTCCGATATTGAAATTTCATTCTCCTATTATTCGATTTCTTCCCCGAGGATTTCTCGTTCCCGAAGCTACCGCGCGGATCATTAACCTTCGAATAAGTTATTCAAAGTTTTTCGGTGCCGAGCGAACTTTGGAAACTTAAAGTAAATGCCGCGCTATTTTGAATCTGAAATTCAATTTTCAAATGTTGAACTGGCGTGTTTTGCTAAATCGATTTCGATTCTCAGATGATTCCTTGCAGCCTCGCCTAGAAGAAGCTATAATACATGTCAATTCGTAGATCGAATTTCTCGTTTATCGTTAAGGAACGTATAGAACTCGGAACGTTTAAATACGACTGTTTCAGGACGCGTCGCTGATTTAGATTGTTTATTTTCAACGACGACTAACAAGAAGAAAAAAGGATAACGATTTACTTGAGGTATATTTTTTTCTGATCATCGATAATAACCAAAGACAAACATTGTGATCGATCATTTACCAGCCCTAGCTCGTACACATTTGGGAATATGTAATAATGACCGAACAACTTGTCGTCAGCTTAAGTTAAAATAAGAACCGATTACTACGATAACTATACATACCATACCTCTATAAATAAATATACTACATATTATGCGATACGTAAGAGCTTCGTAACGTGTGCACCGTAAGTTTTATTCTGAATTTTATCAGATATTTATATGCCTATTATATACGTATATAATAGGTACATTTATGAAATACTGTTTGCGTATAAGTATACAGGTAGATCGAAATAGACATTGTGTCGACAAATCACAAAGTAAGACTGTTATTCCTTGTTACTCGTTGGAGAGATACGATTCGTTGTTATACATATAAATACCGTTGTTTGTTTATTCGTTTATTATATATCTGCGTTGTTTTTATGCTTCGTCGCGATCCTTCGAATCTGTGCGAGGATGTACGACGTCCTTGGATATTTGTTTATCGAATCGTTGATAGCCTGGCATTGTTTTTAGACGCGGGGACTTTCACAGGACTGTCGATATTTTTTTAGAAAAGAAAACACATATCAAAGATACCGGAACGTCACTGATATTTTCAACGATATTCGTTAGTGAGTTTTATTCATTATACTTTATTCATTATACTTTTACATTATACTAATTAATTTTATATTAATACTTCCCGGAAATGGGAGGTTCCTTGGGTCATTTGAAGCGATATTTTCCTTTACAAAAATGACGTCGGCGGCTTTGTTTAGGAGTTATTAACAAAAAACAGAGACCAATCAGAGTGCGGCTAGAGCGAACGGAGTTCGACTCAGCGACAGGTCCCGCTTAGCGTGGCGGCGCCATTGGCCGAGCCAGAATCAATCCGCTGTAGCCGCGCTCTGATTGGTCCGTGTTTTTTGTTAATAACTCCTAAACAAAGCCGCCGACGTCATTTTTGTAAAGGAAAATATCGCTTCAAATGACCCAAGGAACCTCCCATTTCCGGGAAGTACACGAATTTTGGGACACCCTGTATAGAGCACTGTTTTTAACCGTTCCTTCTTGGTGCTGATTTTGGCTTATATACTTTTCTGAGGTGTCTCTTGTGTTCATATAATAATTTGCTTTGCAGGTTGATCGTGTTAGATTCCGATATCGACAGAGCAATCGGCAATAACGACATAGTTGCGGTGTAAAGTCCCTGATTAATAGACTGCGGATCTTTATCTACACTCACGTTTCCCTCTGCAGTGGCTTCCAAAGCTCGGAATCGAACAGAAATTGAGCATTCATTAACGATCCCGTGGAATTCGATGCGCCGGGACAAAAACATAGTCGCTTCGTCGCGTTGATTCGAAATCAGAAGGCTAATGTTTTCGGGCCGAAATCGCATAAGAGAAATTGGATTACAGTCTAAAAGGATTAAAAAAGAAAAAACAACAGTATCTCTTAATTATAGTTTGAATGCTCCGCGAATCTGGTGTTGGAACAGTAACCATCGCATAAAATATTGTTTACGCGGTGGATGGAATTATAAATGTTAACGAACGAACAATGTAACGCGAATCTTTATGCATTTATAGTAACATTGAGTAGATGAAATTGACAATTTTGTCGGACAGTTGAATATTAGGTGAAACCGTAAGCTTTAACGTTAACAATTAAATAATTAATTTCCGCAAACGCTGAATGTGGATTTGCGTGTCAAGCATAAGCCTGATTCATGAATTACTACAATGGAGTCGTACACGAGGTGACATCGGGTTGCAAAATTAATGTTTTCAATGAATCAATTAATTTCCACATATAAAATGTTAACATATGTAATTTGTTATCTCGATCGACATATTAAGATAATAGAAATTAATTTAGAAAATCTTTAATTCCTATTAAAAAAACTTAGAAGAAGAAATTTAAAAACAGTGTGCAGACAGTTGACTTTCAGGTGAAACATAGGCTTCGACCAAAGATTAGCAATATTAACGTTAACAATTAAATAATTAATTTCTGCAAACACAGAATGTGCTGATTCTGGATTACAATATAACTGATTCGTCAATTACAATAATGGAGTCGTGCACGAGTGCGACATCGGGTTGCAAAATTAACGTTTTCAATGAATCAATTAATGTCCACATATAAAACAGTAACATCCGATACCGATTTATCCAATTGTCGAAGTTCGTAATAATAAACCGTGTTTTCGAAGCAGACAGTTGAGTATCAGGTGAAACGTAGGCTTGGAAAAGAGATTAGCAGCGTTAACGTTAACAATTAAACAATTAATTTCTGCGAACACAGATTGTGCTGATTCTGGATTACAATACAACTGATTTGTCAATTACAATAATGGACTCGTGTACGAGGCGACATCAAATTGCAAAATTAACGTATTCAATGAATCAATTAATGTCCACATATAAAACAGTAACATTTGATACCGGTTTATCCAATTGAAGAAGTCTGTAATAACAAACCAAGTTTTAAAAACAGTGTTGAAACCCCTTTTTCACCCCCTTAGGGGTTGAATTTCGAAATATTCTTTCTTATGTCTTATATAGATCATAAAGGAATACTCTGTGCAAAATTTCAGCTTTCGTTTTTATATATATAGATTAAATTATATTAAATATTATTTAAATATTAAATTTAATATTAAATAAACGTTAACAATTCATTTATGCGAACACTGAGTGTACTGATTCCGAATTCCAATAATGGATTCGTGGCACGAGGCGACATCAGGTTGCAAGATTAACGTTTCCAATGAATCAATTAATGTCCACATATAAAACAGTAACATTCGATACCGATTTATCGAATCGTCGAAGTTTGTTATAACAATCCGAGTTTTCGAAGCAGACAGACCGTGACAAAACGGTGGTGCGCAGAGTCAGTTGATATTCAGGTGAAACGTTGTAGTTCAAAGAAAGATCCGCAGTCTACCGATTACAAAGCTACCTTGAGGAGAACAGTCGGAGCGTCTGGAGATGGAGAGCGTGCGGTTAATGGATACTAGAAAATTTATTGCACGCGTAGATTGTCCCGAGCCGTCTCTGTCCGCCTTCATCGATTCGCGGCGGCCACTATTTTTAACGGTCCGCGGGAAAAATGAAGGAAGAAAAGCGAAAGGATAACGATGACGAAATAACAGAGGGGTAAAAAAGAGAAGTTGCGAGAAGAGCGAGCGTCGCACGGAAGAGAGAAGAGACGCGCGGTGGGATTTTCTTTTGTTGTCGCTGGTAGGGCTGGAAAATATATCCCGGCAGCAGAAAAACAACAAGCGTAATTATAGAATTTCCGTGTTTACGCACAGAGGCCCTGCACCGGCGATCAATAAAATTGTGTACACCGGAGGCGGCCAGTCGGACCATCCTACGCGTGCACGATACAGTGGAACGCGCATGATTTAATTTACCGCAGCTGTTAGCCGATCGTGTTCTATTTGTTAAGTGGTCTGGAGAGTCGGTCGGAAGACGTATGATCCCATAATATATTCGTTCGGATTCCTCGAATCAACGTCAAAGCGACACACTTTTACAATTCGATGGCTTCGAACCCATCGTGTGATCACGGAATTGTAAGTTTTTCTTGTTTTAATTTTATTGGCAACAATTCTTTACTATTTCAAGGGTTTCTTTTAAATTTTTATTCAAAGGAGAGTTTTTCTTGACT